>PVKM010024305.1:0-20606 GCA_004027735.1 Carollia perspicillata
GGTGCCTCGCCGGCCTGGCTCGGCCCTCCTTCCAAGTCTCAGCTCCCCGGCAGGCCTGGCTCACGGGCTCCTGTTTAGCCGTTAGACTTGTTTTCCTCTCTTTGGGCTTATTTACCACGAATGTGTGTTTTTGGAAGCCTTGTTTCCAAGCCAAACAGTGGGAGTGAGATGCTTGTTTTGCGTCAGCAGCCCAGCTGAGAGGCCAGGCTGGAGGCTGGGCTGGTGGCCCCTAGACGGAGAGGGGCAACGTCTCCTTTGTTCCACCCCAACCGCCTTTCTCCCCGGGCCACAAAGAGCTGGGATCCTTGCCCTGGATTCTTGAGGGGAGGATGGAGATTCCGGGATCCTTGGATTTTAAGATGCTTTTCCAAACAACATTGCTTACTTCTTACATTCTCTCATGTAGATCACAGTGAGCTTTGTAAGGTAGGCATGTGATTTCCATTTCACAGATGGAGGAATGAATTGAGGCCCGGAGAGGGAAGGTCATCTTTGGGAAGTCATGCATCTGCTAACTAGCAGGGCCAGGACTTGAACCTGTATGTTCCATCTCCAGAGCCCATGAGTTTACCTTTATGCTGTTCAGCCTCTAGGAGAGTTTATAACCACTCTGTGTAAACAGGACAGCCCCAGCCACATGTGGTATTTAGACTTAAATTAATTAAAATGGAATACAATTAAGAATTGAGTTCTTCATTTGCACTAGCAACGTGTCAAGTGTTTGAGAACCACATGTGGCCAGTAGCTGCCATAGTGGATGGTGCCTCATCTCTGAAAGTTCTATTGGATTGTTGCTTTATCAGCATTTTACTCAAATCAGATTTCATAATTACAGCTCAGATTCTGTGCTTCACATTGCTCAGTCTATGATTCTAGGACCCACGGTGTAAAATTCTGTGATTCTGAGATTTCCCCCAGTTCTGACATTCGGCAACTTTTCAGTATCCAGGGAGAGCCCTTCATGTCTCGAGCGAGAAGAACTCGGGGGCTGGTGTACTTTTCCATCCCCAGAGTCTGTCAAAGAGAGAGAAGCGACCTCGGCTCCAGGTCCTGCTGGCAGCCACGCACGGGTGTTCAGCCATCTCCAGAGCAAATAAAGGCAAAGGAAGGGACTGGATGTACGGAATAGGAGGAGGTGGTTGCAGCGGGGTGGGGGTGAGCGGTGTCTGCGTTTGATGGCCACTGAGCCAAGGGAAACACCTTCTGTTCCTCCCCTGGCCTGCGCTGCCCTCCCTTGCTGCACCTCGGGCCAGTCCACAGCCCAACTGGGCCCCATCCAGGGCAGCACCGGGGAGGGGGTGGCCACTAGGGAAACCGAGGGGGAGAGCGTGCCAGTGGTGCAGTGGGCCTGCCTGGGCCCTCGTCCAGCCCCGACACTCACTGCTGGGGCTCTGGGCAGGTTCCTTCCCCTCTCTGGGCTTCAGTTTTCTCACCTGTACTGTGGGGCAGAAAGACATGCTTTGACATCCCAATGGGACGCTGGATTAGGAAGAACACTTTGAAAGAGAAAAAACATATGCATCCTGGCCAGGTGGCTCAACTGGGCGGAGCATCATCCCCTACACCAACAGGCTGTGGGTTCAATCCCCGGTCAGGGCACATACTAGGTTATGGGTTCCATCCCCAGCTGGGGCGTGTATGGGAGGCAGCCCATCAATGCAGCTCTCTCTCTCTCCCCCTTAAACATATCCTCGGGTGAGGGTTTTATAAAAGGACAAACATATGCATCATCCCCAACTAAAGAGCTACAAAGAAGGGAATTTTTCTTTAATCCCACGGTGGACATGAAGTTGTCTACACTTTCACCAGGCGTGCCAGGCCTAGGCTTGACAAGCAAAGGATGAGTGGGCAGCTGGTAAGTGGTGAACGTTGGGGTCTGACCCTGTGACCCGACCTCGCTGAGGTGACGGTTGTACCCCATTAGCTTTGCAGGGTGGGCACCTGGCCTCTCTGGCCAGTGGCGCTTAGCGAACCTCAGAGGTTCACCCCGTGGCTCTGCAGGGCATAGGGCTGTGGGTTCTCAAGTCTAGTCGCTTCCTGTCCCGCCGGGCCCATCATCTGGAGGGCACGGGTTCTGAGACTGGTGATGGGCAGAACCCCAAATCTGGAAAAAAACTCTCCAAGATTTTGGGTCCTTTTCCTGATGCTTTCACTGTCTGAATTTCTCCCCCACTCCTAAACCATGAGGAGGGAGTTGGCCAGCTTGGAAAAGGCCTGGATGTCACACGACTTCCTCCCTCTCAACCGCAGACTCTTCTTCAGGAAAGGGACTAACAGCCCTCCTGGGCCTGTCTGCCCACCTGCCACGTGTCAGGCTCTAAGGGGACAGTGTCGAAGTGAAGCCTTTAGAAACTACAAAGCACAGCGAGATTTAGAACTACTTTTCTTTTCTGGCTGAAAAACTGGGGACAGAAGGTGGCAGAAGGGGTGAGTGTGCCGATGGCAAAGAAGTGCAGGAAGGTGACGAGACAGGCCAGGTGGAAGAGCCACCAGCAAACCCTTCCCTGGTCAGAAGGGGCGTGGCTCCTCTGCTCCCGTGAGGGATGCGGCCTCTGCAGACCCCAGTCTTCCTTCCTGCCTCTCCAGCCAGGCTTATTACATTGCCAGTCCTAGCTGAGCTGTGTCTCCCTCGACTTGCCCTCTGTCACTGCAGCCCAGACAAGGTGACTTTTTTGTCCTAGCTGCCAGTCTCGCTCTGACCCTTCACTTTCAATCTCAGAAAAGTCCTTCGTTGATGCTTTCTCTCCTGCTCCATCCATCTGAAGCCAGATGCAGGAGTGGCTTTGCAAGAAGAGAGACTTTTCCAACTCTAGACCTGGGGGGGAGCAAGCCTACAACTGTGTGAGGGGTGTGGGGACACACTCCAAACACTGCCTGGAAGGGGAAGACTGGACTTTCTGGAGGCTGGGGCCAGGGTGAAGCAATGCCAGGCTCCCAGGTAGATTCCTTTAAATTGCTGTTAGTTTTATACCATGCACACCCCGTGAAATAGGAGGTGAGGTTTGGTGTCTCTGTTGGCCCAGCAGAAGGCTGCTATGAACTCTGCGCTTCCCATGCCCGTGTCTGCTATCCAAATACGAGAAGCCCAGTGAAAGTGTCTGTTGCCAGAGGCGACGCTGTGTGCCAAGACCAGCAGGTGCTGGTGCCATTTTAAGGACCCAGCCTACCACCTGGGTTCACCTAGTCTCACTCTCTCAGTTAATGGAAGGGGGAACCGTGGGCTAGAGAGGATGGAGGACACACCACCGATTTGCCAAAACACTGCTAAGGTGCAATAAGAATCCCTGGCATGTAATTTGAAGCCGAGTGTTTTGAGCGTTTTTCCACACCTCCAAGGTGCTTGGTCAGTTGAGAGGTCTTGGGAGGAACTAGGGATAATAAGCCCAATCTGGAAGCCTAGGGGGGACACTCGAGGTGAAGACAGGGTGACAGTTCACCTTGACAGAAGGCTTGTTCGGGGCAGAGGGAGTAGAGGACAGGGAACAGAGTAAACCAGGAGAAGTCTGAGGGAGGCAAAGGTAGATGAGGGTAAGGGAGAACTTTTTAAAGGCATTCGAAAATGGAAGCACATTTAGTTAGAACAAGAAGTAAAATGTCTTCACCATCGATTCTCTCATAGGGATGGCATTTTGGGCATAGAATCACCAGAGGAGATTTGGCTTCAAGATCCCTACCAGTCAGGAGAGTATGAGAGTCAAGGGTTCAGCCGTTAGCCCTGGCTGGTGTGGCTCAGTGGACTGAGCGCTGGCCTGCAGACCTAAAGGGCCGCAGGTTTGATTCCCCTTCAGGGCACATGCCTGGGTTGTGGGCCAGGTCCCCGATAGGCAGTGTGCAAGAGGCAACCACACCTTGATGTTTCTTCCCCTCTCTTTCCTCCTCCTCTTCTCTAAAAATAAATAATACCTTTAAAAAAAAAGTTCAGCATTTAAAGAGTGAGGTCTTAGCTGTGACCAGGACAGGAGAATTTTCTAGATCTCAGCTAATATCCTTTAGCTATGAATGGGAGAGAGAACACGCAGCACACAGAAGCATTTGGACAGTCACCCTGGAGGACCCAGAGCAGCGCTGCCCTTTCTGGGCGGAATGGAGAAAAAATGCGGCCACCCCCAGGTTTCCACAGGCTGCACTCCGAGACTGCTGTTCTTTGTTTCAGGATGTAGATCCTATTGTCTCAGATTGGCAAGAAGTCACTGCCCATTAACTTCTTCCGTGACAGAAGGGACAGGGAGGAAGAGGAAGAGATGGGGGGGGGGGGGAGGAGGAAGAGGAGGAAAGTCTGGGGGAGGGCGGCATGAAAATAATTCTAGGACATCAGGGAAGGAAGGTCCCTTGCACAGGATCTGGTTCGGCATTGTCCAAACTTGACACACTAGCCAATCGTCTTTGTGATCACTTTTTAAAAACCTAAAATAAACGTGCTGAGGAAGGAAGCTGTGTGTGATTACCGTAAATGGGAAAATCGGTGTACCTCTGCCATCAATAGAAGGAAGCTATAAAAATGCATACAAAGAAGGCAAAACAGCCTCGCTGAGCTCCAGCTGGGCACAGCGTCCTGTGAAGGCCCTGGGCCAGCGGCGGGCTCTCCGTGGGGAAGGACGGAAGGGCGACAGACAAGCGTTAGAGCCGGCGTAAAGCCGTCTCAGCGTCCTGCTCGGAGGGAATTTAGTGGAAGCAGCTCTCTCCCACGCCTTTCGCTATCAGTTAACAGGCACGTCTAGAACCACCCTGCATATCCCTGAACCCAGCGTCCCAGGGAGCCCTCCCTCCCCAGGAAGCCGCCTACTCACGAAGCATCTACCTCTCTCCTGCAGGGCCCCCAGCACCATGAAGGCCTGGATCTTCTTTCTCCTCTGCCTGGCCGGGAGGGCCCTGGCAGCCCCTGTAAGTACCCAGAGATCGTCTCTGCTTGGTCTTCCCACCCTCCAGCTCGGGGCCATCGACTCTGCCAGCTCCGAGTGCTCAGGAGGCACAGGGACTCCCTCTCTCAAGTTATTTATCTTATAGTTTAAAAAGTTCCCCCCCCCCCAAACTAAAAAGCTCAGGATAAAAATTGCAGCAAGGACCCCTAGGTGGGAGATGCCAGAGAAAAGAGATTTCCTTGTAATAAGAAGATTACCGTAAATGGGCTAAGATGATTACCCAGGCAGGCAGAGTTCCTCAGACCTGAGGAGGGTTTCTTTGGAGGGAGGAGACCCCGTGCCATGCGAGGGATTCTAGCAGAGGGGGAGCAGTGCTGGTGGGGTGATTTTGGAAGAGAGTGGAGCTGCAGAGGGAGGGAGGGGTTAGTTTCCAAATCAGTGAGGGCTGTTTGGATGCAAGCAACAGACCATAGTCTGAGTAAATTAGGGGGAGAAGGGCGCAGAGATGGACTGTAAAACCAAAGGTCGCTTAGGGAGGACTAGAAGAAGGAAGCACTGGGAGGTAAGAACTAGTGGGCAGTCTCTGAGCAGTTGCCATCAGAATAGATCTGCTCCAACAGCTTCTACGTGAGAGAAGGTGCCGAGAAGATTCTTGAAAAATTCAAGGAGCGCTCGTCTGGCTGACCTTGGGTCCTGGGCCTGCTTCTTGGTCAGGGGAGTGGGGGTCACCTGGACGGACACAGTCCCTCCGAGAACTGTGTGCAGAGGCCCAGGGTGGTTATGCAAAGCTGGCCTGGGGGCCTTTCCCGGGGGAGGGAGGAAGAAACCCTGGGCGGGCAGAAAGAAGAGTTTCCCTCCACATGTGGTTCCCTGACCCTCTCGTCACGAGCAAGTGGGAGTGATGGTAGGTCTCTTCGTCAGGTGGGTCTATTTGGGCAAAAGTTTGGACAAGGTTAGCATTATTTGTAGAAGTGGCCCCAGTCAGCCAGTGGCCTCAAAGTTATACGTTATCTTGCTTCTTCCTACGCCAAGTTGACATGGCAAGAAGAAATTGCCTCCCTAGTTGTCACCATCACCACAATCACACCACATCACAGGCAGAGAATGACAGCTGTTAAAATCCATGGTGTCCGTCCTCCCTCTGGTCTGTTTTCCCCAATGTGTCTGCGTCAGTGGTTAGCGACTTCATTGGCGTCAAAGCAATGAAAAGTGTTCCAGGCTGGAGCGGAGGCGGATGCCTGAAACAGACGATGTACGAGGTCTGGGGTCCTCAGGGGTCCACGGGGTCTCCATGGGTGCCTTCTCCTTTGCCCTGTTGTCCCACCCACGGTGGTCCCTGGGGCACAGCCTTGGGGATCTCCAGTGAGCTCGTCTCCTGCCTCCCCAGCTTTAGGTTCCAGATTGGAAGCGGCTCAGAGGCAAAGCTGGCCTTGGCCTTGATCTTCACTTCTCTGAACCCTATTTTCTCTTCCCAACAGCAGCAGGAAGCCCTGCCTGATGAGACAGAGGTGGTGGAGGAAACCGTGGCTGAGGTGTCCGAGGTAGGTGGGTGGTGCCCAGACCATCACCCCTCTGTGCCCACATCTCTTTTCCCCAGGGAAACCAGATAGGTGCTGTGGGTCACCTGTTGGAACAGGGACACTTGTGTCCTCATGTGCACACAGATATAAGCCCTATATAGCCTCCAATCTTGACCCACTACCAAATGCTTCCCAAACCTTCAGTGGAACCCTACAGGTGGAGCCACAATTCTGAAGAGTTTTATTTTTTAAGCTGTGGGACCGTTTTTCTTAGTTGGTCACCGGTCTCCCCACACAGCAAGCAGATGACAGGGGAGCTGCCCCTGCATGGCTGGTAGGGGTGGAAGGCCCAGCTCCGCCTCCCGCCCTCACACCCCTGGTGGCCGCCGACGCCTCTCAGGGGAGCTCCAGGGCACGGCAGACAGCGGGTCTGCCAGGCGGGTGCACCTTCCAGAGCAGGCATCGGTGCTCTCTGCAGCCTGGGCCCAGACCGCCTCCACCTGGTCACCTCACCGTCCCCTCGTGGGGACCTAAAGCTTTCAGCAAGTCCCCTCCAGCCTTCAGCCCTTTCTCCCAGCTCTGGGATGAGGGTGGCGCCACCTGACTTGTTCTTCTCCCTCCCACCCAGGTACCTGTGGGAGCCAACCCCGTCCAGGTGGAAGTAGGGGAATTTGAGGAAGGTGCCGAGGAAGCCGAAGAGGAGGTGGTGGCTGAGAGTAGGTCCCTTGTCACATCCAGTCTAGCCCTCTGGCGCCTGGGCACGGGATGTGGGCACAGGCTACAGGAGGTTCCTTCCCAAGGAAATGAGGGCGGGGGTCCCCCCTACAGGGGTGCTGGGGAGGAGGAATGGCTTTGGCTTAGAGGTCAGGAATATTCTCTGGAATCTGGGGAAGATCTATTTATAGCCAGGCCGTCCCTGCTGCGAGAGGCAGGAAGGAGGAGGCCCCTCAGCGGCCAACAGCCTTCCCCCCTCACAGCGCTTGTCCCGAGGTGGGTTTTGCATCCTCAGGGAGGTCACTCATCACGTGATCTCTGTGCTGGCCCCCATCTTAGCCCAAGCCCCACACAGGAGCAGGCCTGCGAGGACCTCAGAGGCTTTCTCACTCATTCACTCATTGGATTTTCACACGGCCACGGGGAAATGAGGCCTGAAACCTGGCCTAACTCAGGATGCTGTCCATGGAGTTAGTGCCAGAGAGAGAGAGGACCCGGGGCCTCTGGCTCCGCCCACTGTGCTGGCATCTCCATCCCACTGCGTGGAGAGGCGTCAGACCCTGGGGGTCCACAGCATGGACTTGACAGGCAAACCAATCCAAGTCTGCTCTCAGACTTGTCAGCCCTCTGCAGGCGCCCTCGCACTGCTTGCTCAGCTCCTCCAAGCCTCGGCATCACCGCCCCTCATGGGAGCAGGATGAAGGCAGCAGGCCCTGGCCCCAGGCTGGGGGGATCTGAGATGATCCTAAGGACCCTTGGCCCAGGAGCCAGGCGTCAGGAGGAAAAGGCTACACTGAGTGCTCATCTTGAGGGCGGAGTTTTTGTCGGAGCGCAGGGGCGGCTACCGAATCCTGTTCCTTTTCCCCCTCCCTCTCCCCTCCCCCTCCCCCTCATCCGGTGTTCAGGGCTCTATTGTTCAGTGTGGGGCTCAGGGCTCATCTTCCTTTGCCCCTGCTGCCCCTCAAGCCTTTCTTGTTGGGCCTCACCGCTCTCTGACGACAGCTGACTTTCCCACTTATTCCAGAAAGTCCATTCTGGAACCCCAGCTGCCTCCCTATGACTGACCAACCGGGAGCTGAGAACACACTGGTTGCTTCAGTCCTCAGGGAAGCCATAAACACCCAGTGTGCCTGGGTCCCACACTGAGCCCACGGCACCCGAGAAATGTGCGCGACCGTGACCTCCCACTGGATCTTTAATTCCCAAACTTAGCCCACTGCTCCCTTAAATGCCGACTGTGGGCTCAGCAGGAAAAGGGAGATTCAGCTGCCTGAAGCCCGGGGCCAGGCCGGGGGAGGGAGGGGGCACAGGGGAGGACTTCTGCCCCAGGGTCAGTCTGGATTGGGTCGGGGCGGAGGTTCTAACCCGGGTGGGGCTAACGACATGCCCTTGCACCCTGCCAGACCCCTGCCAGAACCACCACTGCAAACACGGCAAGGTGTGCGAGCTGGATGAGAACAACACCCCCATGTGCGTGTGCCAGGACCCCACCAGCTGCCCTGCCCCCATCGGCGAGTTCGAGAAGGTGAGCACAGAGGGACGAGGTGGAGGGCTGGGGGGCCGCCCTTCCCCACACAGAGCTTCCGCCTAGAAGACTGTCGGTTCGGAGGTCCCACTGAGCAGCTCTAGTGTCAAAAGTGCGCTCCCTCGGTACAGTCACAGCAGGAAAGTGGAGGGGAGTCAGAGGTGGCGCTGTGCCTGTCACCGGAACTCTCCAGCAACCAGCAGAACTGATTCAGCAACACCAGGTTCCGAGCTCCATGTCGGACTCGGAAGGGAACACATCAGCACCAGGCACTGGGCTTTCTCAACAAGGGGGCAGCCTGGCCCGGCTCCGGGTCCGAGGATGTGGGTTCTGGGTCAGACTGAAGGTCGACTTCAACCCCCACCTCCACCACTTGCTATGAGATCTTGGCTAAGTTGCTGAACTTTTCCAAGTTTCAGTTCTCTCCTCTCTAAAGAGGGGACAGAAGTAGTCCCTTACCTCATAGGGCTATTGGCGAGGGTCTGCCAGATAATGCTGGGCACTTAGTAAGTACCCAGTGTGTGCTATTTTTAAAAATCTTTCAAGTCCGTCCATTCTGCTCCGCATAGGACTCACTCAATCAGCTGACCAGCCAGCCAGCCAGCCAGATAAATATGTATTGAGTACACACCTGTGCCAACCACTGCGCTGCTGACCTGGCCGGGATAGCGAATCTAGCCCAGCTCATTCCCACCCTCTCTCATCTGGATTCTCCACCCTCTCTCTCCCCGATACAATGCACTCTCTGAGCTGCAGATTTCAGCAGCAGCAGCAGCATCTCTTCCCTCCTCACCCCTCATCCCGCTGCTCTCGGACTCCAAGATTCCCTCTGCAGGGATCCATAAACAAGTACAGGTGGCAGGTTCAACCCAAGGCTCCCCCTGCTGACATTGGCTGCTTACTGCCGCTGCCCTTGGGCAGCCCTCGGCATCTCGGCTTGACCACAGCCACACGCAGAGACTCCCTGGGAGGATCCCTGTGACGCAGCAAACAGTTGTACTCACAGCTGAGATTTACTACAGTGACGTATTAAGGATGTACAGGTGGCTGGTGTGGCTCAGTGGATTGAGCGCCGGCCTAAGAACCAAAAGGTTGCAGGTTCGATTCCCAGTCAGGGCACATGCCTGGTTTGCGGCCCAGGTTCCCCAGTTGGGGGCATGTAAGAGGCAACCAATTGATGTATCTCACACGCACATTGATCTTTTTCTCCCTCCCTTCCCTTCTTATGAAGTAAATAAATAAATCTTAAAAATAAAGGAGGATACTCAGCCAGGTCATAGGGGAATAAGACACAGGCAGGAATCCATGGTTACTTAGCCTTGCTTTCTCTCTGCCCACCCTCGTGATGGGTCTCACGCTCTTCCCCAGCTACAGAAATGTAGCCACGGTGGGTGGCGATTCTGCCCAAGGAAGCCCACTGGACTCAGCACCCAGCGTTTTACTTGGCGGCTGGCCGCCCAGGCACCCTCTTCCGAGCACGCGCCCAAGTTCCAAACCCCTGGAAGGAAAGCCGATGTTCAGCGTGATCCATGTTGTTCGTACAGCGGCCTAGGCACAGCGAGCCACGGGTATCATTGGTGGGCAGTTTTCTACCAGTGCAGGGACCTGCTTACCAGCCAGCTTCCCCGGGGCCAGCCTAGGGCCAACTTTGGAAGGATAACCATCCCGGGCCTGCTGTGTTCACTCTTCTGCACCCTCTGCCTCTTTGCCGTCCCTGCCTTTAACTCATCCCGTCCACATCTTCCGGTTTCCCCGTATCTCAGCCCTGACTCAGGCAGGCCTCTGCTCAGAGGCCAGCAGCGGCTCTCAGCGTGGGCTGCACTTTGGCCTGGGAGCCAGACACTGGGCTTCTGCTGCAGCCCCACCCGCAGCTCACTCTGTGACCTTGGGCGCATCACGTTCCTAGCTGGGCCTCCTGTGCCCCCGTCTCTGAAACAGGTGAGGGTGGCGGTACCAGCGAAGGGCTTTGGGAGTGGAGGTGAGGTGCTCTGTGCTTTGCCAACAGGTGTGCAGCAATGACAACAAGACCTTCGACTCTTCCTGCCACTTCTTTGCCACCAAGTGCACCCTGGAGGGCACCAAGAAGGGCCACAAACTCCACCTGGACTACATCGGACCCTGCAAATGTGAGTCTCGTGGGCCCCGCAGCCTCCCATTTGGGGGGCAGAGCACTGAACGGGCACTGGTGCTGGCTCTGCCACCGCTGGTCCGTGAGATCTTGGGCAAACCTCCCTGAGCCTCGGGGTTCCCACTGATAAAACGAGATGACTGTGGGAGCAGGTGCCTCTCAGCTCTGCACCCAGAACATCTCCCAGGAAGGACTGAGCAGCCACGGAAGCCCAGAGCAGGGGCATTTCTTTTTTCTAGTGATGAGGAAAAGCTGACATGGTAAAGGAAAAATGATGCCCCACCTGGACTATGAAGTATTTTTAAATATTTGAATTTTGATGCTTTAAAAGAGGGGTATGTCTGTCAACTCCCCTCAGGCCTCCGTTACTCGGTACTGCCAGACCCTTGACCTTCTTGCTCCATTACATTCCTGTCTGCCTACTTGAGACACATGACTGACTTCCCCCTTCTAGAAACCTGGGAGTCAGGCGTTTGGAGGAGGAACGCCAGGGCGCCGTCGGGCCTTTGGGTAGTGATCCCAGGCGCAGATTCAGCACGGGCATCTCCCCTAGCATCTGAAGCACCCAGGGCCACATTTGCTGCCCCTCCAAGACAACACCCACGTTGTGTGTCTGGGACATTCTCTCACTCGCCTCAGAGTGCAGAGGGCAGACATGCGGAGGGAAAACCAGGTTCCTCTATGGCCGGCCCTGCTCTCCCCGTCCTGGGGCCCCAGGGTGTGCAGCAGGAAGGCACAGGCCTGGAGAAGGGGGGCTGGGGGAGGAGCGTTGGTAGGAATTCTTAGGCACTGAGACTGATGAGTGAGCCAAGGAGCCTTTCCCATGTGGCTCTTGCTGTTCTCTAAGGAGGCTATTGCTCCCTTCCTCCAACTCTGCGTGTTTCCATCACAGAGGTTCTTGGCCACGCTCCAGCGGCTGGTGGAGAAGACAGTGGTCCTAACCACAGAGGGGCTTTCCATATAGGTCCGAGAGTGAGAGAAAAATGGGCCCCTGAGCCCCAATGCAACCACGTGTCCTGGATGCCGGATGCAGCTCTGATAACGTGGCCTTGAGCAAGTCCCTTCTCTCTGTGCTGACCTTGGATAAGTCCCAAGTGAGGGGAGACTTGGATGGAATCTCCAGGCACAACATTCTGGGATTCTAAGTTCCAGAGACCAGGATGGAATAATTGTCACTAGGAACATATACGTGGTTGAACATTCCTAACACCCCACTCTCCCCGACCCTGCTAAGCTGGGCCTGGGATAGATATTATTCCTCAGTCTCCCAATGTCAGACTCCTCCCAATGGTTAACGTCACCAGTGTGGATCCTGGACCCATCACCCAGAGAGGTGCCGGGGCCGCTGGAGCGATCAGGTCAAGGCCAAGGGAACTACAGTCAGGCCTTTGTGCTCTTCCATTTGCAGAGCTTTCTTCCCCACACACAACCTCCTTTGCTTGTGTGGCATGAAGCTGTGCCTTAGAGAGGCTGCGCCACTGTGCCAAGGGCACTGATTACAGTAACTGTAGGAGGAAGGCACGGAGCGGGCAGAGCTGGTGTCCACGCTGACCACCCTTGTATTTCGGACCCCAGACATCCCCCCCTGCCTGGACTCCGAGCTGTCTGAGTTCCCCCTGCGCATGCGGGACTGGCTCAAGAACGTCCTGGTCACTCTGTACGAAAGGGATGAGGACAACAACCTGCTGACTGAGAAGCAGAAGCTGCGGGTAAGTGGTCTCCTTCCAGGGCCCCTGCTTGGCCTGCACCGGACAGCTCGGGGCCCCGGGCTGTCTGAGGTCCACAGTCCCCGGGTCAGAGCCAGGCCTCCAAGGGTGAGCCTCCACCCCAGCCCCAACAGGAGCCTCCATCCCGGCTGCTGGGACCGGGACTGCTGCTTGCTGCCTTGGAGGTTCGAGGTGCGCAGTCATGTCTGAAGGCTCGGGGAGGTCCTGAAGGGAAGGGACCTGCTGCTCCCTCTGCCCAGCTCAGCGTTAGACAGGAGACACCAGTCACCCTGCTCTTTTCCTTCCGAGCCTGTGGAGCTTAAATCTAATGGACACATCAAGCACTTGGAGTATTGATAAAATGCAGATGCCTCAGGCCCACTGGGTCGGTGTCCCTGTGAAGCAAGACCCACGTGGGTCACTGTGATGTGGCCGCTCTATGGAGAGCCTTCTGAGATCACCCCAGGCCTCCACGTCTGTGGATGAGACGCTGATAACCCATCCATGCTGCCTCCTTCCCTCACCTTGAACCCAGGGCTTGGCTGACCTCTGCCTGCTCTGGCCCCCTGTCAGAGGTGGGAGGGACCCTGCCTGGTCTGGACGGCCTCCCTAGACCCTTTGTCACAGTGTCGCTCTGCTCCCACAGGTGAAGAAGATCCACGAGAACGAGAAGCGCCTGGAGGCTGGGGACCACCCCGTGGAGCTGCTGGCCCGGGACTTCGAGAAGAACTACAACATGTACATCTTCCCCGTGCACTGGCAGTTCGGCCAGCTGGACCAGCACCCCATCGACGGGTGAGACCCCCGGCCCTCAGGGTCACGGAGGGGGCCCTGAGGCGGCCCTGCAGGGCACAGAGTCCTGGGTCAGGGCGGGTCAGTGCACTGAGTATGGCCAGAAATACCTCCCGGCATCCTCTGATGTTCCCAGCCCTGGAGCCCACAGTTTTTGCCTCAGGGCTGGGGCGGCAAGGAGCGGGCACCCTGAGAAAGGGCACAGAACTGGGAGGAAGGAAGCTGCAGATGCCCCCTCAAGCCAGAGGCAGAAGTCAGTGGACCTGACAGTCCTTCCTGAGCCCTGCGAGTGCTGCCCGGGAGTGTCCTTTCATTGAGGGAGAGCGAGCTAGGAAGACTCCGAAGCCAGACCCCGAAAGGGGTGGAGTGGGCGGAGCTGAGGCGGCCTGCACACTCACAGTCCTTCAGCAAGACCCCGAGACCCAGCCCCTCAGCAGACTGGCCCTGGGAGTCCTTAAAAAATTCGCAGAGCCAATGCCATCCACATCGCAAGCCTTTGGTTTGACAGCTCTGGCCTCTGATCCCAGTGAGTTATGCAGGCGGTGCAACCGCACGGCAGAACAGGCAGGCAGCGGGTCAGTGAACACTTACCGAGTGCCAAGGGCCCGGCGCTACACTAGGCAGAGGATTCGACAGGAGTCAGAGCTAATGTCCTTGCCCACATGGAGCTCACACTCTGGGTGATGGTCTGTACCTGGCAATCGAAGGGAAAAGTTAAAAATGCTCCCGGAAGGGGAAGGTGGTGGCTAGGCCACCTGCGACTGAGCCCCGTGGCCTTCGGCCCTCTCTAGCCCTGTGTTCCTGGAGGGCCCCGGGGAGCTCGCTCTGCCCTGGGGTGCAGCTCTCCGGGAGGCTCACCCTCGCTCCAGCTCCAGTCCTTGTGCCTGGCACCTGCCCACCCTGTTGGTGATCTCGGGTGGCTGGGGTCTCCTGAGCTCTGGGAAGCTTCCTGCTGCTTCTCTCCCAGGCTCTTTCCATGGCTAGGGTCCAACTGAGTCACTCACTGGGGGCAGGAGGGGAAACATCAGGCGACATCTGGAGCTCAGGCTAAGCAACTGGACCCAACTCCAAGGCAGGGGCCGGAAGGAGGCTTCCAGATGGGGCTGCAAGGACTGTGAATCTGGAAAGAGCTGCAGCCTGAGCCAGGGGAGCCGTCTTCCTCCTCCTCTTGTCCTACAGTTGCATGGTGACCCTGCCTGAGTCCCTTTGCCACCCTGGGCCTCAGTTTCCCCCTGGTGGTATACAGTGCAAGGGGAGGGGTTGTTGTTCCAGTTCAAGTACTGTGTTCCTTCTGTGAGTTGGGTGGGGCAGGGAGTCTGGGGATTAGAGAGAAAACTGGAGTCACATTGCGGCCCCTGGGGAGGAGGGTTTTGAGGACAGCCAGCAGAGGGCCCTGAGGAGGAAGGCCAGCTGGACGAACAGCCATGGAGAACAGTGGGAGAGCAATCTGAAGGCCTCCCCCTCACACGTTACGTGAGACACAGAGAATTGAAAGCTCTCTGTAGAGGGTGAAGCACCCTTTGCCCACCCCCACAACAACCCCAGTCCCTTCCCACACTCCTCCCCAGAAGCTGGCACCGTCGTCTTCCTGATGTCTGTTTTCAGACCCTTTTCTGCGCGTTTGCAGCTGTGCAAATGTGTGTCCGCAGAAAACATGCAGTTTCAGAGCAGATTTTATTCTACTGATAGCAGAGGTGCTAAATAATTCCGTTCGAAGTTTCTGTGCCCCAACTCTTAGCCAACCGGGAAACAATTTAATGCGCCAAGAGGCCTTTGTCATGAGCCCATGGGACCTCAGAACTGGAAGGGCCCTTAGACATTGTGGCCAACTCCTCCCCTGCGGATGGAGGGGGAAACTGGGGCTCGCTGTGGGGCAGTGCGGGCTCTGAGTCCCTCAGCAGAGCAGTGGCCTTCCCAGGCCTCAGGCCCCTTCCGCCTCCTCCCCGCAGGTACCTGTCCCACACCGAGCTGGCCCCTCTGCGTGCGCCCCTCATCCCCATGGAGCACTGCACCACCCGCTTCTTCGAGACCTGCGACCTGGACAATGACAAGTACATCGCTCTGGAGGAGTGGGCCGGCTGCTTCGGCATCAAGGAGCGTGAGTGTCTGAGCAGCGGGGCTGTTGTCCTCTTCCTCCTTCCTCCCACTGTGTCGTCTGCGTGTCTGTCCTCTCTGCCCACCTCTGCTCTCTGCCTAGCTAGCCCCTGTTTGAGCTCCATGTTTAGGTGACCTCACTCTGTCAGGGGGCTTGCTGACCCTTCTCTGTCCATCAAGCGGCATCTTTCTTTCCCTTCTTCAAGCATTAGCACTCACTCTGTGCCCGGCACTATTCTGGGGCCTGGAAGGCACCTAGAGAGGAAAGAGGAAATAAAACTTGGCGGTGTATGTAAGCAACAGGGACAGAAGGACCAGGGTTCTCAGTCGCGGACGTCCTGGGTGAACCTTGGACTGGCCACCTGGCCCCTGTCCTGGGGATGGGAGGGGCCCTCTGACTCCTCGGGAAGCCTGGCCGACGCACACAGGGCCTCGGGTCTAACCCGGCTCTCTCTTCTTGTTTGCAGAGGATATTGACAAGGATCTCGTCATCTAGATCCCACCTCCGTCCGCTGTACCGGATTCTCTCTCTAATCTTCCCCTTCCCGTCTCCCCCAACGTTTAAAATGTTTGGATGGTTTGTTGTTCTGCCTGGGGACAAGGTGCTAACATAGATGTAAACGAACACATTAACGGTGCTAAAAATGGAAGTTGTAACCCAAGTCATGTCATTCTTAGTTGGAACTCCGCCTCTTGCTCACCCACTAACAGTCCCATTTTCCTCTGGTCTTTGGAAGCCCTGCCCATTGTCTTCGCGGCACATGGCTGGGAACTTTGACCTGCTCGCGCCTGCCTTTAACACGTATCTTCAGATTTGCTCTCAATCCCTCTGCTTCAAACTGATTTTGTGTTAGTTTTATTTCAGGATGTTGGCTGTGGGGGTGGGGCTGGGGGTTCTTCCCCACGTAGCCTGAAGGTGGGCAAAGGGAAGGAAGGAAGAGACTGTGTTTCTGGGACTGGAGGATGGGTGGTGGGAGAAATCCCAGGAAAACCCACCAACCCGAACAGCTGATAGCCAGTCGTGTCTGCGGGCCTGTACTGAAAGGACGCGAGGCTGGGTTAGGGGAGTGTAGAAGCTCTTTTAAACCCAGTCCCTCACCGTTTCCCCCGTCATCTTTCAGTGCCTTTTTTTCACCTGAGGCTGTTTGTTCATACTTTCTGGGAGCCGTGGACCATCAGTTCTCTGAAACCCACCGAGCCTGGTGGGCTTCTCCCCTCCTAAGTGTCTGGGAGAGGTGGGGCTGGGGGCTGTTTCAGCCACGAAAGCTAAAATCAAGAGTGAGGTGTAGAAAGTTGCAAAACAGAAAAAGTGGAGTTAGCAGATTGGTTTTGTTTTGAGGGATTTTTTTTTTCTTTTCATTTTTGGATGGCTGTCATGAGGGGTCTTTCCCTCAGTTTCTAGCATGTTCCTCCTTTCCCCCCTCCCCTCCTTTCTTTCTATTAATCAAGAGAAACTTCGAAGTCAATGGGATGGTCCGATCTCACAGGCCGAGAACTCGTTCACCTCCAAGCATTTCATGAAAAAGCTGCTTCTTATTAATCATGCAAGCTCTCACCATGTTGTGGCGAGTTTGACGAATCTTTCAAAATAAAAGTAACGACTTAGAAACTGCCTTCCTGAGTGATTTTGCATGTGTCTGAGTCACCCCATTACCCTGACATGCAGACCCGTGGACTTACGTGTGTACACATGACTACACACATGCTAACTTTTGCACACAGTTATGTTTTAAACACACACCTGTATACACACAGGCTTATTTATGCACAAGGAATGTATGGTTCCTATGAGAACAAATCTGGCTTATTTTTATGAGTTGTAGGCTTTTCATTATTGCACTTCATTATCAGATGCAGCAGGCCAAGCACCTATCTCCTTTCACTAACCGTTCATCCATCCATCCATCCATCCATCCATCCGCTTACTCAAAAAATGTTTACGACATGCCTGCCATGTGCCAGGTCCCGTGCCAGGTGCTGGAGACACAATTGTGGCAAAGCAGATCAAGCATTTGATCTGCTGGAACTTACAGTCTAGTGAGGAATAGATTAAACAATTGCACGACTACATATAAACCACAAGCTGTGACGGGTGCCATGATGAAGGAATGTAAGAACCCAGGAGTGGGTAACAGGAGGGCACTATTACTCTACAGTTGCACTGTCCCATTGGTAGTCCTGGGAATGGCTAGTTATATTGAAATTTAAATTAATTAAAATAAAAAAATTCAGTTTCTCAGTCATACTAGACACTTCAAGTGCCAACAGCCACATGTGGGTAGTGGTTACCCTACTGAAGAGGGCAGGTCTAGAACATTTTCATCATTGCAGAAAATTCTACATTGGATATGGCTGTTCCAGTGTTGGGGAGCTCTGCGCGCAGGGCCTCCCCTGACTGGCACGGATGAGAATAAGTCTACCAAGGCATGATCTGCTTGGGGAGGAAAGGTGGCTCATCTCTCAAAGAAGAAGGGCGAAGAGCCTTTTCCTCAAAGGGCTTTTATTGGGTTCATTTACGCAGGAATACAGGTAAAGCTCATTAATCATTGTCAGGGAGTATGGATCAAACAATAGATAACACACAAACACTATGAGGGCTTATTCTGAGTCAGGGTCTGTTAGCTAAGGGGCTACAAAACTTTGGGAAACACTCATTTCCTGCTTGGACCCTTATCAGAAAATTGAGAGCATTCTTAGCAAAGCAGGTTTCACAGGAGTTTATGCATTCTTTCTTAGGTCTGATCACCCAGGGAGCCCACCCTTTCCAGCACAGGGCTGCACCGCCCTCTGTCATTGTTTCAGGCTTAAGTCAGGCAGGGGAAGTAAGGCAGCCAAGAGATTAGGAGACTTCTTGCAGACAATGAGGACTCAGGCTCTTTCAAAGCTGAGGGGTGAGGGTCCATCACCCGCTTTTGCTACAGCCCCCCAAGTCCTTCTCTGGGGGACCCTCATGATGGTGCCCGTCTTAGGTCATCCCACCTTTGAGAAATCTTACTGTCATTGGCTAACCGATCATGCATTGGGGGCCAGTCAGGGTGAAGTAAAAGGGGCAGAGGCAGTGCCCCTGCCAGGGAGATAAGCTTGGTCTGAAGGTCACTCATTCAGCCTTAGCCATGGTGGGGGGGGGGGGGGTTACAGCTTCTGAAACCAGGCAGGGCGGTTCCCAACATTCCAGGGCATCTGGGGAGATTCCTGGAGAAAATCTGAGTTGAGTCACCCAGGAAAAAAGGCATTAAGTATGTGTGGAAAGGAGGAGGGGAAAGGCATTCCAGGCAGAGGGAACAGCACACGCACAGGCTTGGGGGTAGCTGGGGAGCATGATGAGTCTCCAGCCAGCGTGGCTGGTGCACAGAACATGAGGGGCAGACCATACTGGATGAAGCCAAAGAGGTGGGCTGAGGCCAGGCCATGCAGTCTTATAGGCCATGGTAAAGACTTTGGGTTTTATTTTCTGTGCAATGGGAGGTCTCTAGAAGGCTCGAAGCCAGAGGCTAGGTGTGGGGATTAAATTTGCTTTAAAAAAACACTTCAGTTCTGGAAAGATAATGGCCTCATAAGTCTGTAGAGCACTTTTCAAAGCTCTTGCACGCTCATCACGATCTCGTGATTTTTCAGGCTGGTGTCCCAAGACGCCCCTTAGAGAAACAGGCCCCGGATGTGAGCTCCATTGCAATGGGCCACAGAGTGGGGTCTCCAGTGCCAAGCTCAGAGCTGTCCTCCCTCTCATTTTAAATTGTTTTCAAAGTCCTAAATTAATGCAAATTCATAAAAATCAAACTATTTTCTGGTGCTCTTTTTTCTATACAGGATAGAAGAGAGAGGAATAGGGAGAGACTGGCCAGTTTGGTCTTGGCCATTTGTGGAATGCACTCTGCTCTCATAATTTCTAAGATTACGTCTCTCTCCAGGCAGAGAGATAGGTAAGTTTTGCTATTGGTTTATCATTCATTCTAAGATTTCTATTAGGTACCTGCAGTGTGCTACACCTGTCCTATGTTGTCACGGGTAAGACAGGCACAGATGGTCCCTGCCGTGCTGCGACCGTTTCAGGTAGAAAACATGTAGTGTGAAAACACAAAGCACAGAGCCGTCCTGGAGAAGGGATTGAGCAGTGTACTCCTTCAGTTCAGGAGGGAGATGTTACACTTGCCCTGAGGACTTCAGGGTGCAGCCCTCGTGTCTGGGTCAGCCCGGGCAGGTCACCTGTGCCATGCACAGAACCCACATTCCAACAGCTTTGCCGCCCTTCGACAGAAGAGGACAGCGAGGTTCAGGGAGGCTGAGAGGCGCGGTCATGCCATGTGGTCATGAAAAAGGGGGGAGCTAGACTCAGAGCCTTCTGCCCCATATCTGGAGGTCTCTTTCTAGGCAGCTTCTCAGAGTTTTCAAGGAGAAAGACAGCATCAAAGACGTGCCCTGGGAGGGCAGGGGAGAGCTGCGCCCACGCTGGCAGCCGTAGGGCTGACCCGCTGAGTCAGCAGGGCCCTCGGGGCCCAGAATCCTCCTCTGCCTCTGCTTTTTCACCCATCAAATCAAATCCCTTATGGAAAAAATTAAAGGAAACTATATCAGTACCTTAAGTGGAAAATCAGTATCATTTACCATGAGTCGAGATAAACTTTAAAGATAAGTACAATAAAAAGATAAATACCTCGAGAAGACAATGCTACACAATCATGAATGTGCCCTGTGCCTAAAGGGTGTCCTGTTTCCTGTTAAAAGGAAGAAATCTAAGAAACTTTCTCTTTGATAATCAGATGGTCCAAAAGAGAATTGAATTATGGTGAATTCGACGCTACTCTATGCCAACTCTGTAACTCTCCTAAATTTATTCCTTGTGTCAAAGTGGTGGGTACCCCCACCCCCTGCCTTGGGCAATGCCTCTTCACCGGAAGTGGGTGAGGGTCCTTAGGAGGTCACCTAGATCCCTGGTAACGGAAGCCTCCTTTGACTTCCAGCCAAGACGGAGGCATAAGTGGACGCACTGTGCCTCCTCTCACAACCAAAATTAAGGACAACAAAAATTTAGAAACAAAAAAACAACCAACAGACAGAAAATTGAACTGTACAGAAGTCCGACAACCATTCATCTGGAACGGTAAGAGAGGCAGAATCTGTGGCCAGCAGAGAGGGATCGGGGCAGGAAAAAGTGGTGATTGGCAGACCCAGGGCACGCACGTGGTGGCTAGCAGACCCTGGACTCGAGGAGGCAATGAGAAGACCCAGTGAGGCGCACAAGGAAGAATGTACACAAGCCCACCCACCCGG
>PVKM010024306.1:0-20608 GCA_004027735.1 Carollia perspicillata
TCTCCTCCCACTCCTCTGTTGCTAACCTTCCATGTGACCTCCATTTCTGTGGCTCTGCTCCTGTTCTAGCTGTCCGCTTAGTCTGCTTTTGTTTTAGGTGTGGATGTTAATAACTGTGAGTTTGCTGCCCTTTTACTGTTCATATTTTTTATCTTCTTTTTCTTAGATAAGTCCCTTTAACATTTCATATAATTTAAGGGCTTGGTGATGATGAACTCCTTGAACTTGATCTTATCTGAGAAGCACTTTATCTGCCCTTCCATTCTAAATGAAAGCTTTGCTGGATAGAGCAATCTTGGATGTAGGTCCTTGCCTTTCATGACTTGGAATACTTCTTTCCAGCCCCTTCTTGCCTGTAAAGTCTCTTTTGAGAAATCAGCCAACAGTCTGATGGGAACTCCTTAGTAGGTGACTGTCCCCTTCTCTCTTGCTGCTTCTAGAATTCTCTCCTTCATTTTAATCTTGGCTAATGTAATTATGATGTGCCTTGGTGTGTTCCTCCTTGGGTTCACCTTCTTTGGGACTCTCTGAGCTTCCTGGACCTCCTGGAAGTCTATTTCCTTTGCCAGATTGGGGAAGTTCTCCTTTATTATTTGTTCACATAAGTTTTCCACTTGTTGCTCTTCCTCTTCCCATTCTGGTACCCCTATAATTCGGATGTTGGAAGGTTTAAAGATGTCCTGGAGGTTCCTAAGCCTCTCCTCATTTTTTTTGAATTCTTGTTTCTTCATTCTTTTCTGTTTGGTTGTTTGTTTCTTCCTTGTGGTCCACTCCATTGATTTGAGTCCCAGTTTTCTTCCCATCACTATTGGTTCCCTGTGCATTTTCCTTCATTTCACTTATCAACGCTTTCATTTGTTCATCTAATTTGTGACCAAAATCAACCAATTCTGTGAGCGTCCTAATCACCAGTGTTTTGAACTGTGCATCGGATAGGTTGGCTATCTCTTGGTCGATTAAAAATATTGCCTCTGGGGCTCTGAGCTGTTCTGTGTGAGTCATATTTGGTCAGGTGGCGCCTGTTATGTATGAGGGGCGGAGCCTTAGATGTGTACCAGGGAGGGGCAACCTAGTTGCTGGGTGGTGATGTTGTCTGTGGGGGCGGGGTCAGAGAGGGAACAATGGTGCCTGTTTCATGCTCACTCAGATTTGGGCCCCCCTGGCTCTGGTTCCCAGGTGGGCAGGCCTGTGCACGCTCTGGGACCTTGAGAGTCTCCCCAACAACCTCTCCTGTGGGGCTGGGAGTCTCTTCCGGCGCCTTTTCAATTGGTGTTTTTAGGCTTTATTTCCTGTCGCTGGGGCCCTGGGCTGCATGGTCCGTCTCACTGCCAGTTCTTGATTAGTTTATCTGGGCTCGAATGTGTGACTGCCAATGGCCAGGTGCCCTGCCTGTTTTCCCCCCTGAGTCTGGGGTGTGTGACCAGGGCGCCGGTACCGCCTGTGCTCCTGGTCTGTCAGCCAGTGTGTTTTCCTGCCACGTGCCCTCTGCGCCAACTCCGCCCCTCTTACCGGTCTGGTTGAATGGTTATGGGACTTCTGCTGTTCAATTTCCTGTTTTGGTTGTGTTATTGTTTATAAATATTTGTTGTCTTTAATTTTGGCTGTGCGAGGAGGCACAGTGTTTTCATCTACGCTTCCATCTTGGCTGGTATTTTGTGATCATACTTAATCAATTCTGGGAGCAACCTGATTACCAGTGTTTTGAACTCTGCATCTGAAAGGTTGGTTATCTCTTCGTAGCTTAGTTTTTTTTTTCTGGAGCTTTGATCTGTTCTTTTATTTGGGCCATTTTTTAAATCTCAGTGTGCCTGTTAGTAGTAAGGGGTGGAGCCTTAGGTATTTGCTAGTGTGGGGCAACCCACTTGGCTTCTTTTTGGCACTGTGTGTGGGGGAGGGGTCCCAGAGGGCACAATGCCACTTGCTCCACTCTGTGCTGGTTTTCAGTCACTTCCCACGCTCCCCACAATCAAATTGGGCCCTTCTGGAGCTGATTCCCTGGTGGTTGGGCTTGTGTACATTCTAGGACCCTGCGGTTCTCTCCAACGAACTCTCCTGTGCGGCTGAGAGTGACTCTCACTGACTCAACCCCTACAGGTTTTTCCAGCCAGAAGTTTTTAGGTTGTATTTCCCTCTGTTAGAACCCTGGGTTATGTGGTCTGTCTTCTTCTCCAGTTGTTCCTCCCACTTTATCTGCAGTCAAATATGAGACTGCCCAGTCCACCAGCTGCCAGCTTGCCCACCCAGGTCCTCCAGCTGCTGCCTTGCTGTGAGTCTTCTCCGCCCTTCCTACTGGTCTAGATGAATGTTTCTTCTTTAACTCCTTGGTTTTGGGTCTTCCATACAGTTTGAATTTCTGTCAGTCTGGTTATTTTTTGTTTTTAAATTTGTTGTTGTCCTTCTTTTGGTTGTGTGAGGAGGCACAATGTGTCTGCCTACACCTCTGTCTTGGCCAGAAGTTCTTAATCTCTTTAGCTGGCATAACTGCCCTTCTGTGAGTTGGCCAGAAAGTTCATTTAGTTTTTTCTGTTTGGTGGCTCTAGTAGTGCTTAGTTGTCTTTGACTTCATTTGAAACAGTTTTCTTAGATTGTATTATGACAATCAGCAAGCCATATCAGTATGCGTTTTAAAAAACAGTTATCAAAATTCGTGAATTTTTGTGTGGCTATTTTAATATTGAAGATGGAAGGAAATATCCATCTTTTTCGGCATGTTATGCTTTATTATTTTAAGGAAGGTAAAAATGCAATTGAAATGCAAAAAATATTTGTGCAGTGTTATGGAAAAGGTGCTGTGACTGAATGTGTCAAAAATGGTTTGTGAAGTTTTGTGCTGGAGATTTGTTGTACAGTGCTCCATGGTGAGGTAGACCAGTCGAAGTTACAGTGATCAAATTGAGACCTCAGTTATAGCCAACATACTGAAAATATCCAAATCAATAAAGCTATTGGTGAAAATGAAAAATGTGTGTCTTTTATTTTATGGAAAAACCTAAATGGGCCTTTGGCCAACCCAGTATTTCCAAGCTGTGTTTTGTATCCTTTTGTGAGTGGAAGGCAAGAGGGGTAGGGTAGTACTAGTTAGTATGCAGGCCTCTGGGCTAATTCTTGCTCTGGGAATTTTGTGAACATGTGGGAACTATCACATTCATAAAGTTGTTACTTAGGTTTCAGAAAGGGAGAAAGGAGAACTTTAAGGTGTTTTAGAGCTAGTAATGGTAGAAAGCATTTGCCACTTCTAAGTCTGGGGGTGGGGGCGGAACAAAGAGAACAGTTTGAAGTTTTTACAATTTAGAAGCTTGGGAGAAGTAGCCCCAGTTGGGATCCAGACCTCTGAAGAGATTCTGGTCCTGTAGGGAGTGGGGTGATGATTAAGCTGGTTTTCTCAGTGTGAGACAAACTGCAATTTGGATGAATGCGCTATAGGAATGTTGGGTGATACAGGCACCTCCGGCCCAAGAAGCCTGGGAAAGGCAAGTCACCTCTCACAGGTTCCCTTTAACACTCCACCACTCCCACCCAACACACATACCTGCAGAGTTTAACAGGGAGTCCATGGCAAAGCAGAAATGTGATTTACAGAGGCCCGGCCCTGGAACCACCAAGTATAGAAGGATAAGTGGAGAAAATCACATTAATTTACATCCAGCAGAGATGCAAATTTCCCAGTGTAGAGTTTCCTAAAAATATATCTTATTGATTATGCTACTACTGTTGTCCCAATTTTTCCCCCTTTGCCCAGTACCCCCATTCCCTCCAGCAGTCCCCTCCCTTAGTTCATGTCCATGGGTCATGCATATAAGTTCTTTGTCTACTTTATTTCCTATACTGTTCTTAACAAACCCTTAATCTGTACCTGCCAATTTGTATTTCTTATTGCCTGCACGTTTTTTCCTTTCTGTCCCTTCCCCCTCACCACTGATAACCCTCTAAATGACCTCTATATACATGATTCTGTTTGTGTTCTGCTTGTTTGCTTACAAGTTTTTTAGATTCAGTTGTTGATAGTTGTGACTTTGTTGCCATTTTAATATTCATAGTCTGGTCTTTTTCTTACATAGTTCCCTGTAACATTTCATAATATAATGCCTTGGTAATGATGAACTCCTTTAGTTTTACCTTGTCTGGGAAGCATTTTATCTGTCCTTCCATTCTAAAGGATAGCTTTACAGGAGAAAGTAATCTAGGTTGTAGGTCCTGCTCTTTATCACTTGGAATACTTCTTGCCAGTCCCTTCTTGCCTACAAGGTATCTTTTGAGAAATCAGCTGATAGTCTTATGGGAACACCTTTGTATATAAGTCTGCTTTTCTGTTGCTGCTTTTAAGATTCTCTCTTTATTTTTAACCTTTGGCATTTTCATAATGATGTGTCTTTGTGTGGTCCTCTTTGGGTCCAACTTGTTTTGTGCTTCCTGGTCTTGTATGTCTATATCCTTCACCAAATTAGGAGAAGTTTTCTTCCCTTATTTTTTCAAATAAGTTTTTAATTTCTTGATTTTCCTCTTCTCCTTCTGGCACCCATATGATTTAGATGTTCATACATTTGGGGATGTCCCAGAGGCTCCTTATTCTATCACTTTTTGAGTTCTTTTTTCTTCTTGCCGTTCTGATTGAGTGCTTATTTCTTCCTTATGTTCCAAATCATTGATTTGATTCTTGGCTTTATCCCCTCTGCTGTTGATTCCCTGTAGATTTTTCCCTATTTCACTTTAAATACAACCTTCTTTTTGCTTGGGTCTTTTTTATGCTGTTGCAGTACCCAGTTATTTCTTTGACTATCCTGATAACCAGTGTTTCAAACTCTGCATCTGATAGGCTGCTTATCTCCATTTCACTTAGTTCTGTTTCTGAAGTTTTGATCTGTTCTTTCATTTGGGCCATATTTCTTTGTTTCCTCAATCTGGCAGCCTCCCTGTGTTTTTCTGTGTATTATATAGAGCTGTGTTGACTTCCTGTCTTAGTAACATGGCCTGTTGTGGAAAAGGCACCTGTAAATTGTATGGGGAGGAGCCTTAGGTAATCACCAGGATGGGGCAACCCATTTCATTGCTTTGTGGCTCTGTGAAGGGACAGTGCTGCTGCCTGGCCTCTGGAGATTGCTTAGGACGAGGCTGTCTCCTGTCTCTCATCCTGTTGTCAGTCACTTCATTTTCTCCCCTTCTCCTCATTTGCCCCTTGTGCCTTTCTGGCTGTTGCTCTGAATCCCGGAGGGGGTAGATCTGCATAAGTCCTGATACCTTTGTGAAACCCTTAAGAGGAGTCTCCTGAGAAACCTGCAGTTTCTTCTGCTGCCCCAACCCCCACTGGTCTTTACAGACAGGTTATGGGGACTTACCTTGCTGGTGCTGGAACCCTGGGCTGAATGGTCTGGTCTGGGGATAGGATCGCTTGCTTCCGAGGTATCCCTTCCAGTTTTTATCCACCACATGTGAATGTGGGACCACCTATTCCACCATCTCTCCATGCCACTCTGAATCTCTGCGCCTCTCCACTTCTCCTACCCATCTGGATGAATGTAGTTTCTTTAAATCCTTGGTTGTTGGACTTCCATACAGCTTGATTTCCTGATGAATCTGAGTGATACTTGTTTTGTAGTCTCATTGTAATTTTTGCTGTAGTTGTGTATAGAGGCGAAGCTTGTTTACCCATACCTCCATTTTGAGTGGAAGTCCCCAGTGAAGAGTTTTTAAAGATAGAAAGCTGCCTGACCACTGGCCCAGCCCTTGAAATGCGGCAGTACTTGCTTTGACTTCAGTCTTGCAGAATTAGAAATTTTATAAGGCTTAAATTTTTTTTTCTTATTTATATATTTGTTTATTATAGAGGGGGGAGAGAAACATCCACTGATGCCTCTTGTATGCACCCTGACTTGCAACCGAACCTACAACCCAGGCTTGTGGCCTGAGAAAGTTTTGCTTTGCAGAATGAAGCCCAACCAACTGAGCCGCACAGGTCAGGCCTTAGAAGATTTTTAAAAATACTTGTTTTTATTTTGATTAAGCTTAGGGGAAGGACCCCTTTCCCTCCCTATTGCCTGATCTGTTGTGTTGTTTTTTTTTTTAAATTGGGCATTAGTGTATACTATAAATACCTTTGTTCTAAATCAGTTGAATCTTTCCCCACCTTTGTTGGGCCATCCCCTACTCTGAAGACATTGCTGCATACCTTCAAGCTAGGATATTGGAGAAGAAAAGGATTAGAGAGAGAAAAATGCCAAGGGATGAGGCACGTGGTGCTTCAAAGGTTTACCCTTTCCCCTATCTTTGATGACTCCTTCTGCATCAGGTCTAAGGGTACTTCTCACAGTTATCAGAACAAATTAAGAACAGTGTTCTATTTTTAGCTCTCATACACCTTTTTTGGTTATAACCGTTGGTCATTCACCAAATGCAAATACATAGGTGTAAAAGCACTTCTAGATGCCGAGGATTCCAAGTTCTAAATGTGAAGTGTGTAAAGAGCCCTAAATGTGAAGTGTGTAAAGTGTGTAAAGTGTGTAAAATGGGCTTCTAGTCTATGTTCTGCCACTTAATAAGTTCTGTGCACATTTCTACAAAGTTTTTTTCAGAGGTGGTTCTGAGATTAAACAAAACATGTATGTGAACATTCAAGTCAGTTTTAAGGATTAATCCACATGTCAATCCTTACACTTTGGAGTTTTAACTAAATTTATCTCTTTCCAACTGCTTAGCCTGGAAGGCCAGTGTCCTGCCCAAGGTTTGGACTTTCTAGCATAAGGTCTTGAGACTTCCTTTTGTCTGATTCTAGGGTTGTAAATGCTGTTCACCCAGATACACAGCTTAGCGCTTTCAACAGTTTCCACAAAAGAATCTACTAATTGCAAACATTTTGCAAGTTTTGTGATTTTTATGGAAGAGTTAGGAGTTTAGCAACAAATGGCCATAAGCCACCTCATTGGTATTTTTTCCTCTCTTCTCATTTCTTTTGCTCAAATTTTCGAATGCCTGGTTAAACAATATAGCTCCTGCCCTCAAATCCCAACAAGTGTTCAGCTGAATAAAGAGCCCTGCCTCCCCAAATTAAGACCCAGTGTCTATCCTCAGTAAGCTCAAGGTGTACATTACACATGTTTTTTTTCCTTTCAGGTCAACTTTATTAAGGTATAATTAACATACAATTAAATGTTCCCACTTTAATTGTACAATTTGAGTTTTGACAAATGCGTACAGCTGTGAACTCATTATCTCAGTAAGGTTTAGAAATTTCCATTACCCCAGCACAACACTGATTAAAAGATTATACTGTTTGAAGTGTTTTCAATTTATATAAAAGGGATATTTTTCTGTGGTATTACATATTACATTTACAGCATATTTTCTCCATAGGGTTTGATGTGATCACTATTTTGGGAGGTGTGCTTTTGAGCACATAACCTGTTTTTTCAAATACATTCAAAGAGGTGGAACTGTTACAGGATAGGCCAGTGTGTAGTCCCAAGCGGCCATGCTTATAGATTCAGTTTTCTCCACAACAGGAAATAGCAGTTGGGTTTTTTTAATTTTTTTTATTTTTTTAAGATTTTATTTATTTACCTTCAGAGAGGAAGGGAAAGAGAGGTGGAGAGAAATATCAATGTGTGGTTGCCTCTCTTGTGTCCCCTGCTGGGAACTGGAACTGGCCTGCAATCCAGGCATGTGCCCTGACTGGGAATCAAACCGCAGTTGTGTGGTTCACAGGCCCGCGCTCAGTCCACTGAGCTACACCAGCCAGTGCGCAATTGCTTTTTATCTTTGTCTATTCTGAGCTCTAGGGATTGTTTTGATGACAATGGACCATTGTTGTTTTCAAAATAGAGTTACTCAAATACTTATATAATTTTCTTAGGTAGTTTTATTTAAAAACACTTTTTGTTGATTTGTTTTGTAAGTAGCTATAAAATGCAACAAAAAAGTACCCATTAAGAAAATGTCTTAAGCCTCTGTTTACTTGCACAATTTAAATCAGTTGTTTTATGATTTTGTAACTTGTTATTTTTGTTCAGGTGCAGTTTTATATAATATCTTGTTAACTCCCATTGCTAGCAAGCCCCAAGGTCCAGCATTCGTATTCTTTTAAGTGTACTGTTGCATGTTTCAGGGACTCTGGCTGTTTACATAGAGTGGATAAAGTTGACCCAATATTATTGTACACATATGCTCTTCCATATAATATGTCTGCCTCAGTATGCATATTTGTGTCTCTTTCTGTTTCATGTTTTGTTGTGTTTTGCTTTATTGCACTTACAAAACACAGATGTTGTCTTTTATAAATTGAAGGCAAGAAGAGATTACAACTTGCTTTTTTTATGGGACTCACTTGATTGCTGCAGTCTGGAACTGAAGCCAAATATCTGCAAGGTTACCTGTCTCAGTACTACTGAGTTGTCTTGGTCATTTCCTGCTCTGGCTCAGTAACACAGGACAGAATAATCATCTGAAATTGTAGAAGTATAAAAAATATGCTGAGTTGTATGTTCCAGCTGGATCTCTTAAGATTATTTAACTTTCAAACCTTATCGATATTCTATGAAATATTAAAATTTCTAATCTTGTGTTAATTTGGTTTCTTAAGCAATATCATTTCAAATTCTTCTAAAAACCTTGAAGTAAAGGACTGAATTTAATGTGTTAACTACTCAGTATTGAGCAAATGATTATTATTAAAATAGAACAAATGACTATCATCATCAAAGCTGCTAACGGACCAAAGAAACCTAAGCTTGATATCACAAATACTTAGTTTTTTGTCCTTTAAGTGCACACCTGTGGGGAAGGTATCAGAGGCAAGGCTTTTGAGCAAAAGTAAGAAATAGTGAAGATTGGGTTTGGAATTTTAAAAAGCCCGATTTCCCTGCATACTCCTGCCATTTACAGCCACCTTCTGGCTCCTTAAGGCCTTGGACCTGACCTTTTTGGAAGTTCTTGGAATTACATCTGTTCATTCAGCTGGTATGGAATGTAAGACATTCTGTGGTGCTCAGCATTGGGATTGCAAATATTAGACCTGGGTCTCAATGTATAGGAATTAGTATAGCTGGGGAGACAGCGGGGTGGCAAAGTGTGTAAGAGATCTACAGAAGGTATACCCCTACTTTTCAACAGCATTAATAGTATTTAGCCAGTCGCTTACCTTTTACCTAACAGTTGGCTTTCAAAATGGTAGAAATGCTGCTTTGTGGGCAAAAATGTTGTTTTATGGCTTAAATGACTTGGGTCTTCTAATTCTCAAGAGCAAAAGGATTTGGGGAGCCCAGAATCTGGGGCTGGGTTCTCTAGGCTTGACTTCTAGCTCAGCCAAACACTAGCTTGGACATTTTCACTTGACTTTCTTGCTTCTTTTTATCTGCTTAATATACTAATCTAGCTCTAAGGTGGCTGGGAAGTTTAGGGTGCAGAGAATAGGTTTTGTCGTAATACTGAGCCGTATTTATTAGTATTTAATTTTGCAAAGATGCTGCTTTACCATAATCTTAAAAAGAATTAATGTCTTTCCAGTACACAAAAACTATTTGTTTATTTACTATTCCCACAAAATAGGTAACATTAAACAACCTTCTGAAGTGGGGCATAGATTCTTAAAGCACAGTGAATGCCCGTTTATCAACTCTGGGTAGGAAAACGGGATACTTGGGGTAAATATATATTGACTTTTAAAGAATTGTCATATATAATCAATTTTCCATGAGTTAGACAATAATAAAGTTGATTGTTATAGCTGCTAGACTGGTTTTATTCTGTAATCCAGAGTATTTAGGATTTTGCACTGCACAGCTTTAGGGGATGTGATTCATACAGACTGATGTGAAATGGTCCTCTCTTGGTTGGAGCTGTCCAGTGTGAGACAGCTCCACACTGCGGACTTGTCAAAGGAAGCCTGTTTTGGAGGAGAGAGAAACCCTGATACCTGATTGCTTCCCAATTACTCTTAGTATGCAGAATGTGCAAAAACTAATCCTTCCTTCCTGGTGGTTTGGGTTTTGGACAAAATTATGTGATTGGCACAGTTAGTTTGCAAATCAGGAACAACTGTAACTTGTTTTTATTTGCCTCATTGAAAATTTCAACTGCTGTGCTTCCATTTGTCTTGTTTGTTGGTATAAGCATAGGCCTTTCCTATTCGTCGAGTCCTCAGGCATTTAGCACTTAAGTTTATTATGATTACCACATTTAAAACCTGAAATTATTAGTGATCAAGGAAAAGGACTGAGGAAGTAATACATGGTAACTGTAAAAGTGGAGCCACTAGCTTGTAGGCCAGGAAAAGTGCCTGCTTATGCCATAGGGCTTGCAAAGCATATTGATTCATTTACCTATAAAGCAGCCAGGAAAGCAGAGTGCAGCGACAAAGTAAGTGAAAAATATGAAAACATATTAAACTTTTTAAGGGCTTTTGTCTTTATCAGAGCAAAGTATAAACATACTAGAATGTTAACTAGATTTTGATTATTAGGAGTATGGCTAATTTTAAGTAGATTATATATTTCTATAATCAGCAAGTGAGAAAAGAAAAACATGGGAACAATGTAGGTATCATTAGCAAAAATTTCTTTCTTAGATACTGCGCCTTGGCATAGATGTTGGGGGTGTACAGTCTGTAATATTCTCTGCTCAACAAGGAAGGTGAAATGTTGAACAGTAATCAAGTTAAAAGAGAATTACAAAGGGGCACCTTCCAGTAGAAACAAACATAGCAGTAAGGTTTAACTCATTCCAGTAATAAAACATTCAGTCACTTTTAGTGCTAGAGAGGACCTTCGAAATGTTCAAGGTCCTCTAAATTTTAGAGGGCAGAGGAATGAATTTGTATGGTTGCATAACAAATTAGTACAACTAGAATAGGGATTAAATTCAGACGTGCTAGCTCTGACTTTTTCCCCTAGTAGGTACACCCAGTTGAAGTTAGTTCTCTAAGGTGAAATCAGTCCCCTCTTTCAATGCTCTTACACAAGGTAGAAGTTCTTTGATAAAGAGGTTATCTGGCTTTAGTGTTCTCCTCCTTTGACCCCATTTAATCACAAAGTTATTTAGCTTCTTAATCTCATCTCACACGCACTCTATTAACTCTGTTTCTTTACTTCCATATCTGGTTTAGACTTTGTATTTTTAGCAAGCAGTGGAAGCCAACTTTGTAAGTAGAAATAATGTTGAGTTTTTAGGTACCTCATACAATCTTAAAGAGCACCAAAGAAAGAGGCAGCCAGGAATAAGGCTCAGAATCACATCATACTGGAGACTTTACTGCTGCAATTGTGTGCAACACACCCTGCAGTGTGATTACTGATGCTGAGTACTGGACGCTCCACTAGAACCTCTTCCTTTGCTGTCTAAGGTAACTACTGCTGTTCTCTCCAGAATGGATTCTTTTGTAGTTAGCTTCTGATGCACGGGTTTTGCCTGAGCCTGGATCTCTCACAAGCTTAGCTACAAGTGAGTTAGGATAAAGACTAAAGCTTCTAGTGAGGGAGGTGGGAAACCATAAAGGTTTGAAGGGAGGGGTGTTACTCCCAAATAAGGGTGTTCTAGCTGTAGGTTGGTCAAAAGAAATGTTCTTTTCAAACTTCATTTTGCCTTATGCTCTCTGTGACCATAGATAAGTTTTTCTGTTTTCTGCAACAGTTACTTCAAATTCTCACATTCTCTTAAGTGCCCAACTCCGATGTTATATTAAGGAGAGGGAGGGAAGATAAGAACAAATGGGGGAATTTTTACCATTGCTTAACAGCAGACAGATTTATATAAGACAGATGACTGAAATTACACATAGGGCTTTAAAATGAGTTATCAACTTTAAATAACCAGTTAAAATTTTAAGAAAGAGACCCACAATCTAGATTATTTGTAATTTAAAAGCTGATTTTTTTAAAGTACAAATTCACTGATTTTTGCTAATGCATCACTCATAACTTTAGTGTACACCATACAAAAAAGGGCATTTGAAAAACTGCTCTGATTTTCAATCAGGAGGAATACAGAAGACCTTTCTTCTCCCACCTGCTAAGTAACATACTTCCTCCCAGAATCTAACATATGCCAGTTTAAAAAAAATACTTTTTGGTGGGTTGTTAACAGTGTCTTAATGCCCTTCACACGGGCAGCACTGTCAAAAGTATTACTAAGCTAGGCCCCCTCTTCATTCAGAGTTCTAAACATTATTTCAATCAGTAAAAGCTTATTTTTATTTTTTTTGAGCTGATGCTAAGGAAAGTCCAGGCTATGAAGGGTTATATCATCTATCAAATCAGAAACCAAGAGAAAATGGAGCAGCTTAGCTTCCATGAGTCTACCTATTACAGCACTGGGTATCCAAAAAACATTCTTTACCACCAGGAATTTCATGAGTGTGTTATGAAGGAGTAGTTGTTACTGTCTTTAACTGTGATCCCAATATTTAGAAATCTTTGAAAAAAACAACAAAAAAAGATGGAAATGTAAAGTTCTTAACTTTCCAGAAAACTTTTAAAATATCTTTAGAAATAAAGAAAAACATAATATACTGTCAATTTAGTGTTATTCATATAGTGCATCCTAAAAAAACCCCCGTGCATCCCTAAGTCACCCTGTACCTCCTCTAAGACCTTGACATACTCATTCTAAAATGTATCTTTCAAAAACTGACTTTTATGTATACTTTAAACTCACAGTGAAGTTCCTGGGGCAGGGAACTCTGTTTTCACGCTTCCTTTGAGTTATTTAATACCACAGTGCTGTGTACAAAATAAGTGATTAATAGATAATTCCAGGTCACAATGATATATACCAATATTCAATCAAAGCAGATTTTAAAAAAATTTCACTTACCTTAATAAGACTGTGTACTTCTTCAGTTGCATTCCCAAAAGAAAAGGGGGTGGGGAGAATGACATATTATGGCTTAAATTAATTGACCTCTTTCGTGTAACACTTCATCATGTTTAATGTAGGACTGGAAATAGCTCTTTCTTAACTTCCGTGCTATTTACTGTCCTGCTAGACATGTAACATTTACTGTCTTTTTGTTAATTGTCTTTCTATAGCCCATTGAGACTAAGAAAACAAGTTCTGAAGCCAGACTGAATAGAGCCCAATAGAGGCTGAATGAGCCCAAGATTGAATTTCAGTCTTGGCTCTACCACTTGCTACCTTTGGTTATACTCTTAAGTGGTTACTCCTACTCCCTCGTTTTCCTCATTTGTAAAATGGGTATGAGGATTAAATGAGTTAATGATACATGAAGAGCACTTAAGTCAGTATTTGGCACTGTTTTTATTGTTACTTGAGCTTCTCTTGATTTTCTGCATAGCTGGGAATAGTGCTTGATAACTGCATAGAGCCCCTGACTTAAAAGGAATTTACATACTAGTGGTGGAGAGGGGAGGAAAAGACTACATATAATATAACCTGATGTGTTTAGTGGGGCGGAAGAATTGGGGAGTGGTAGAAAAGGAAATCAAGGAATCCATCCTAACTTTTCCTTGTTAAAGGCACAGTTTGTTAGGATTTTCAGATTGTTGTCCATTGTCAATGATTGGAAGAATCTAAAATGCCCCTGGGTTGGAAGTTAACCAACTAATACAGGTACTGTGATCCTCACCAGCTCTGTGCAGTACCTAAGCATGTATACATTTATTCATTAAACAAGCATTTATTTAGCACTTAGCACAACCATATACTACCTGAAGTTCTCATCTTTAAATTGTTTAGAGTCTGACAAGTAAACCAGCAATTATTGTGCTAGTTATAGTAAGAGGAGAGGTGGTAATGCACAGTAAACTGGAAGTACAGGGGAGACTCTTCCAGACTAATTCAGATCTGAGAAACAACTTGGTTAGATATTCTTAGCGTTTCAGAAATCCCTCTCTGGCTTCAAGGTTTCCTTTCTCTTCACTGAATTTCACAGGAGTATTGATCTAGTCTTGGGGTGAGGGGAAGAATTAGAACTGAAGAGATTTCTAGTCCCATCTTTTGGAATACAGAGTACTTTCCTGTTACTCATTGATTTGACTGGAAATAAAGCATTTCAACAAAGAGATGCCTTGATCTAAAATCTTCTAAGATTGAGACTTTGAAACAGGTTCCTCCCTTTTTTCCCCTCTGAATCTGCCTACCACTTAAAAAATCAGGAGGTTTGAGTATGCGGGGTGGGGGGGAGAAGGTATGCCTTGAGAAATATTATTCTCATCTGATTTTAGGATAAGCAATTTTTAAAAAGTTAGTGAACTAGGGTAAAATAACGTTAGCATCAGTTTTTTCATTTACAAAGGAAATGGGGTTGAAATGAGATGATGACTTAACGTCCACTAGGGGGTAGTGTGGACTGTAAAAATTAAAATTCTTCCTCAGTGATTAAACCTTATTTTATAGTGCAGTTGCCGTATTTGAATTAGTTTTTGTCCATGCAGTTTTCTTTTTTTTTTTTTTTAGGTTTTATTTATTTATTTTTACAGGGAGGGGAAGGGAAAGAGAAAGAGAGGGAAAGAAACATTAATGTGTTGTTGCCTCTTGCATACCCCATGCTGGGGACCTGACCAGCAATCCAGGCATATGCCCTGACTGGAATCGAACCAGCGACCCTTTGGGTCACAGTCTGGCGCACAGTCCAATGAGCCACACCAGCCAGGGCCATGCAGTTTTCTTGAAATTACTGCAAATCATTTCAAATATAGTCTTACTACTTTAACAAGCAGAAACACACACATCTGTGTTACAGTAAGGTGTTCTGACATTACTTTTTGAGTAGAATTTTTTGGGGGGAATAGTGATACTAAAGTTCCTCTGCCAAATTTTACTCTGTGAAATAAGTTAAATTATTTTTAATGACCTGTAAGTAATATCATTATAACAGGATTGTTTTGTGTTTTAACTGTCCTGTATAGTAGTTACTAGCCCTATGTGACTCTTGAGCAGTTGAAGTGTGGCTAGGTCCAATTGATGTGCTGTAAGTATAAATTACTGTATTTTGCCGTGTATAGTGTGCTCCTGTGTATAATGTGCACCCACATTTTTGTGCATGTTGTACATGGGATTATTGTACCCACAGCATGTAATCGTTATACATGGCAAAATACGGTACACACTGAATTTTGAAGATTTAGTATGAAAAGGGATTGTAAAATACATAATTCATAATTTTTATGTTGATTACATATTGAAATGATACTACCTTGAATTACCTGTTCCTTTTTACTTTTTAATGGGGCTTGCATTATATTATCTGCTGGACAGCACTGCTATAGGCTCTAGAGGAAAGCATTCATTCATTGACTGTTTTTATCATGGTGTACCTCTAGGTGGCCTTACAATTTATAAGTAAGTATTATAGTTAGGAAATTGAGCACAGCTTTGTGTCTGTTTCTAATCCCAAGTAGAATACATACAGTCAGTTCTATAATGAGGCATAATATGCTTCCAAAATTAAGTGTTGAGCAAAATTGTGTGATAAAAACCACAGGGCTAAAATGTTAGGGGCATGGCACTCAAAAACATTGGTAACATTTTTAAAATGCTCACTCACATACACAGGTTGAACTTCTGGATGCCCTTAAGTAGTTTACAGTTATGTATATAATGAAAAACTGACTTGCGCTTTATTTGTAAATCCTCCAAAGGATCCCCTGTTTGTTAATATTTTAAAATCAGTTAAAAGATGTAGCCACAGCCCTGGCTGGTGTGGCTCACTTGGTTGGAAGTTTGCAGGTTCAATTCCTAGTCAGGGCACATGCCTAAGTTGCAGGTTCTCTCCCTGATTGGCCAGTAGGAGAGGTAACCGATCAATGTCTCTCTAACACTGATGTTTCTCACTCTGTCTCTCTCCCTCCCCCTTTCTAAAATCAGTAAGCATGTCCTCTGGTGAGGATAAAAAAAGATGTAATGATAGAGGTTGGAGTAGACAGAGTAGGCATCATTGAAGCATCTCTCAATTATAGAAGACTTTTGTGATAACAAAAGTAATAGTTATTGATTGAGTATAGTAAATAGCTCTTGATCGGGATGAACCAAAAGATCTACAATTGGTATCATTAGTCATACATTGCAGTTTTGTTCCTTAGAATATTCTAAATGGAGAAAAACCTAATTGCTCTACAGATGATGTGTTGGGTATAGATCGTTACAAACTGGACCAGCTTTTCTTACACACAAATTACCACTAGTTTTCTAAGACTACTGCTTAATTTATTATCTAATTTTTTACTGTACAATTCAGTGGTTCCCCAACGTTTTTGGCACCAGGGACTGGTATTGTGGAAGACAATTTTACCAGGGACTGGGGTAGGGGGCATGGTTTGGGAACGATTCAAGCACATAACCTTCCAGCTCTCCTGTGTGTGCACGGTTCCTAACAGGCCTGGACTGGTACTGGTCTCTGGCCCAGAGGTCCGGAACTCTTGCTCATAATTCAGTCATTGCCTTACAGAATGTGTAAGACTTGCAATTGCTTCACAGCTAGCACAAATTGTGTATGTGTTTCTTTTAAATAAACAACAGAAATTTATTTTGTCACAGGTCTGGCGACTGGGAGTGTGAGAACTTGGTGCTACCATGGTGGTTGGATGAGGGCCCTCTTCTGGGTCACAGATTTTTCCTTGTATCCTCATGTGGCAGAAAGGGTCACAAATTGTTAATAAACTTAAAAATGGGAAATGTCTTAGTTAATGGAGTTTAGGTGACAGGATGTCCAGTGTTATAGGATATTGTGGTATAATTCCGGGATTTGCTGTTTGAGTCACAATAAATCTATTGATAATCATTTATTTCTTTTATTTCTTTTTAAAGTATTTGCAGCATAAACTTGTACACACCTTCTGCAAGATGAGTTTCCTTGAAATTTAATCTTGTTACAGCTTAAATCCATACGCTATGTACTTCTTTTTTACTTCTTAGTTACTGATTTCCTTAACATAGTCTATGGTGCATTTTGTTCTGCATGGCTTACTCTCACTACTACCTAGGATTCAGTCCTAAGATTGCTTTTAAACAAGTAGGATCACAAAGTGCAACTAAGGGTTATTCTGTTTTCATTAAAAACAAACAATGTTACTTAATACATTTTGAGATTTGTTATTGTGCTTTGTTCTTAACCTACATTCTTTTTTAGTTACTTGTATATGACTGTGGCTTTCTTGTGTGATCCATTCGTCAAGTCCCTTTACAGTGTTAATCTCATTTGTTCTCCATATGTGAAGCTGAGGCTCAGCAATGTAAATTACTTGATCAAAAATATAGTTAACCAAGCAGTGAAATAGGAATTTGAATTTGTTACTTCTAGACTTGAAGAAATCACACTGTACTTCACTGCCTTTCTACCAGAGAGTAGTATAAAACTAGATGATATTTCACAGTTAGCCTCATGTGAATAGTTGCAGGAAGGATTTTATTTCCTACCTAGTTTTTGCCTTTTTACAGGAAAATCTACACCAACCTCTGTGAGTGAGAGTTGTCCATTTGGTGTGGATTTTATTCTTTTTTTCCCTTCCCATAATTTATGCTTTGAGTTTGTTTGGAAAATTAGCACCATGTAGTCAGATAATATGCACCTCTTCATTGTATCAAAATCCATTAGAATTTGAGAGCATATCAGACTATTTCAGAAAGTCTTTTGCACTTTAATGCTTATTCTAGAATGTGTTCTGATGAAATCTTACAGTGTGTTGGCCAAGAAGTTCATTTACTTGTTTCTATACCATGGCTGTAGTAGTGCTTAGTTGTCTTTAACTTCATTAGAAACAGTTTTGTTAGTGTGTCACAACTGTATTGTGACAGCTATCATATCAGCTTGCATTTTAAAAAGTTATCAAAATTGGTGGATTTTTTTTGCAGCCATTTTAATATTGAAGATGGAAGAAGCTTTGAAACATTTTCAGCGTATTATGCTTTATTATTTCAGGAAGGGTAAACATGCAGCTGAAACACAAATATTTGTGTAGTGTATGGAGAAGGTGCTGTGACTGATTGAACGTGTCAAAAGTGGTTTGCAGAGTTTCTTGGTACTATTGACAATTTGGCCAAATGATTCTTTGCTGTGGGGCTGTCTCATGCACTGGAAGATGTTTAGCAGCACCCTTGGCCTCTACCCACTAGAAGCCAATAGCAGGAGATAGCCAACATGCTCAAAATATCCAAATCAATTAAGTTACTGGTGAAAATGAAAAATGTGGTTTTTATCTTACGGAAAAAAACCATACAGACTTTTTGGCCAACCCAATAATTTGATGAGGCCACATGATATATTTAATATTACATTTTTTTAAGAGCATGAACTGAAGAGGAAATGAATGCTGTATCTCACTGACAGTGTACTGAGTGAGAGTGATTTTGAAGCTATTTTGGGATATGATCTTGGAGGCCCTTCTGGCAGCTTTTTATAGCTTTGAGTGTTGCTGGTACTATTTTGTGTAATCAGGGAGTGGTGTTTTCGGGACTCTTGAACCTCAGCTTTATCTTTTTTCCAGTCTTCTTCTTTATGGCTTTCTAAAAATATGGTGACCTGGGGCAAAACAAAAGGAGGATTGAGGTGAGGAGAGGTCAAAATTCAAGGAATTTTAGCATCCAGTTCTTTTAGCATTCTTGTACTTCTGCTGTTCATCCTTAATATGTTTACTTTTTTCCTAGAAAATGAAGACCAGCTTCTTTTGTTCTAGTTATATATTGGAGGACTTCCTGAGATGGGAGGGCTTCATTATTACTTTTTGAGACTTTTAATGCTCTAAAAATGTTTTACTTTGAACCTAAAGGATATTTTTGCTGAAAGTAGTTTACAGCATTTTAGTTTTTCATTTGCCCTTGCTTTGCCACAATTAAAACAAAATCTAGTCTTGAATTAAAGTGCTAAAGGCGTTACTTTTAAATGGTTATGGGTTTAACACATTTTGAGGAAGGAGTTAGTTTTGTGTCTGTATCTGATGACTATTTCAGTATGTGACCATGCTGATAGAATAATATGATGTTAGGTGCATAATTTTTTTTTAGGGGGAAGCAGTGTAAATACAGTATTCTCATTGTTTTTCAAAGCTTAGTTATATCAGTGTTTGAAATGTTTTTGGAAACATTTATACTTTGCCTATTCAAAATGTTGAAAATGTATTGCTAATATATACAACACAGATACCATCATCAGTTTGCATATTAAATATTAACACTTTTCAAGTAGAAATAAATTATAAATAGAAGTTAGATTATTTGGTCCCACACCTGAAATGATTCTTTTTTTTTTTTCTGTGAAGTACACATCCTACTTTGAATAACACTGCTTTAATATTGAAGGTGAAATTCTGAGTTTATTCCTTTTTCTATGTAATATATATATTTATAATTCAGCAAGTATTTATTGAACATCTGTGATGGTGGGCACTCTTTCAAATACTGAGGATATAGCAGTAAATAAAACACAAATATCTCCTTTTATGGTACTTCCATCCTGATGTAAATGATATATGTAATGTATTAGTAGTGCTGTGGAGATGAAGTAGGGCGCCAAGGATGGGGGGCAAGAGATAGGGTAGTATGGGGTTTGCAGTTTTAATTATGGAGACTTCATGAGAAACCAGATTTGAATGAAGATTTTAGGAGCTGAGGAAGTGAGCCATATAGAAATTTTGGGAAGAACAAGTGGGAAAGCCCCTGGAAGAGGAGTGTGCCTAGCAGGTTGAAGAACTACAAAGAAGCTAGTCTGATTGGAACAAAGCAGGTGGGATGGGGAAAGCATAGCTGAAGATGGATGAGTAAGAGATGGGTGGGGTGAAAGAATCTTGTAAAGAAAGCCTCTTTGCAGGGTGGGGGGTGGGGGCCTGTGGAATACAGACCAGAGAGGAGCCAGGGAGCAAGGTCAGAATCAGGGAACAAGTTAGGAGGCTACAGCAGCATGCCAGGGGAGAGCTGGTGGTAGTTTGGATCAGATGTGTAGCAGTGGAGTGGAGTGGTAAGAAGCAGTCCGATCATGGGTAGGTTTCAAAGTCAAGCTAACAAAATTTACTCATCAGATTAGATGTGTAGGGTATGAAGGAAGAGGTGGATCAGTTGGAAGGATGGGTTTAAGGTTGACTGTCATGAGGAAGGCTTTTGGAGTTAGGAGCAGGTTGAGGGTAGACAGTCATGCCAAGTTTGGGATATTTATTAGACATTCAAGAGGAGCTATCAAGCAGGTGGTTATGGATAGAAGGGGCACAAGATCAGGGTAGGATCTGTGCAGGATATGATTTTAGAGAGACTTTAGCAGGTACAAGAGTGTATTCAGTATTTAAATTCATTGTGCTAGATGAGATCACTATGGAAATGTGTGGACAGAAGCCCCCAAACAGATCCTTGGCACACTTCAGCGTTGGAGTATTGGGGAGATTAGGGAGGAACCAGCTAGGAGGTTGCTACCAGACAGAGCATGGAGAGTGTGGCTACAGGAAGGAGGAGGGCAGACCAGCTGGGTAAGATGTGCATTTAGGTCAAGTAAGATGAAGATTAAACATTGGCCATTTGGTTTAACCGTGTGGGAATCATTGGTGACCTGAATAAGCAGGCTAGTGGCTAAGGCTGATTGGAGAATTGTATTCAAGATAGGAGGGGAGGAGAGAGATCGGAGACAAGTATATACATACAGATAGCTTTCAAAGAGGAGCAAAGCCATGGGGCAATAGCTGGGGGGGGG
>PVKM010024307.1:0-20605 GCA_004027735.1 Carollia perspicillata
GAGGTTGAGAGAGAGGGAGAGAGTGGGAGAGAGAGGGAGAGAGAGGGAGAGAGAGAGAGAGGAGAAAGAGAGAGAGAAACAGGTACAAAAATGGCAATGAATAAGTACCTATCAATAATAAACTTAAACATAAATGGATTAAATGCTCCAATGAAAAGGCATAGAATAGCTAGCTGAATGGATAAGAAAGCATAACCCACACATATGCTGCCTACCAGAGACCCAACTCAGAACAAAATATCTACACAGATGGAAAGTGAAGGGCTGGAAACAAAATTTCCAAGCAAATGGACAGGGGGAAAAAAGCAAAGGTAGCAATACTCAAATCAGACAAAATAGACTTCAAAAAAAGGGCTATAAAGAGAGACCTAGAAGGTCACTTTATAATACTCAAGGGAAGAATCCAGCAAGAAGACATACACATTGTAAATATATATGCACCCAACATTGGAGCACCAAAATACATAAGGAAAATCTTAGAGGACTTCAGGGAAGATATTGACAGCAACACAATTATAGTAGGGGAATTTAACACCCCACTGTGAAAAATGGACAGATTTGAAACAAAATATCAACAAAGATATTGTGACACTGAACAAAGCCCTAGGTGAAATGGTCTTAACTGATATATATATAGAGTCCTTCATCCCAAAGAAGCTAAATACATATTCTTTTCAAATGCACATAGAACATTTTCAAAGGTAGACCACATGATAGGACACAAAACAAGCTTGAACAAATTCAAGAAAATTGAAATCATACCAAGCATTTTCTCTGACTGCAAGGGACTGAAACTAGAAAACAATTCCAAGGGGGAAAAATCCAAAACACTCAAAATCATGGAGATTGGACAGCATGCTATTACACAATGAATGGATCAATATGAAATTAGGGAAGAAATGTGAAAGTTTCTGGAAACAAATAATAATTAACTCATAACAACCCAAACTTATGTGACACAGTGAAAACTGTCCTGAGAGGGAAGTTCATAGCAATACAGGTCTACCTAAAAAAGATAGAAACATTTCAGATAAACAGCCTAAACTTACACCTACAAGAACTGGAGGAACACCAACAAAGACAGCCCAAAACTAGTAGAAGGAAGGAAATAACCAAGATCAGAGCAGAATTAAATGCCATATAGATGAAAACCACAATTTTAAGGATCAATTAATTTAGGAGCTGGTTCTTTGAAAATATTAACTAATTGGCACGCCTTTAAGCAGGGCCATAAAGAAAATAAGAAAAGGACCCTAATAAACACAATTAGAAATGAAAGAGGAGAGATAACAACTGTTACCATAAAAATACAAACGATTATAAGAAATTAGTACAAAGAAGTGTATGCCAAGAATTTGAAAACCTAAGCTAAATGGACAAATTTCTAGAAAAATGTAATTTTCCAAAACTCAATGAAGAAGAAGCAGGAAGGCTGAACAGACCAATAACAGCAGATGAAATTGAAGCAGTAATAAAAAAACTCCCGAAATACAAAAGCCCTGGACCAGATGGGTTCACAGGAGAATTCTACAAACATTTTAAGGAAGAGCTAACCCCTAACCTTCACAGACTATTCCAAAAAATTTAAAATGATGGAAGACTCCCAATCTCTTTTTATGAAGCCATCATCATCCCAATCCCAAAACCAGATAATAACACAGCAAGAAAGAGAACTTCAGGCCAATATCATTGATGAACATATACACTAAAATCCTCAACAAAATATTGGCAACTCACATCCAGCAGTACATTAAAAACATCATACACCATAACCAAGTGGGATTCATCACATGAATGTAAGGATGGTACAGTATTTACAATCAGTAAATGTAATACATCCCATAAATAGAAGCAAAGACAAAAATTACTTGATCATATCAATAGATGTGGGAAACACATTTGATAATGTATAGCACCTATTTATGATAAAAACACTCTGTAAAGTGGTAATAGAGGGAGCTATTCTCAATGTAATAAAGGCCATATATCAGAGACCTACAACCAAAATCATACTCAATAGACAAAAACTAATATCTTTCCCACTAACATCAAGAACAAGAAAAAGTTGTCCACTTTTACCACTTCTATTCAATGTAATATTGGAAGCTTGAGCCAAAGCAATCAGATAAGAAAAGGAAATAAAATGCATCCAAATTGGAACAGAGGAAACAAAACTGTCATTGTTTGCAGAAGACATGATCGTGTACATGGAAAATCCTATAGACTCCGCCAAAAATCTACTCGACCTAAAATATGAATTTGACAAAACAGCAAGATACAAAGTCAATATCCAGAAGTCAAAGGCATTTTTGTGTACCAACAATGAAACATCAAAAACACAAATCAAGAAAAACATCCTATTTGATATAGAACCAAAAAAAATACCTAAGAATAAACCTATCCAAGGAAGTAAAAGGCCTGTATTCTGAAAACTGCACAACGCTGAAGAAAGAAATCAAGGAAGACAAAACCAAATAGAAATATATACAATTTTCATGGATTGGAATGAAGTAGAAGCAGAAAGCCTGAAAGATCAATAATAACTGAGGAAATTGAACGGTAATAAAAAAAAAAAAACAAACAAACCTCCCCAAACACTAAAAGGCTAGACCAGATGGAGTCACAGGAGAATTCTACAAAACAGTTTAGAAAGAGCTACCCCCTATTCTGCACAGACTTTTCTAAAAACCAGGAGGGTGAAAGACTCCCAAACTTTTTTATGAATCCAGCATCATCCTAATCCCAAACCAGATAAAGACACAATGAAAAGGAAAACTTGAGGCCAATCATTGGTGAACATCAATGCTAAAATCCTCAACAAATTATTGGCAAACCACAATGAACAATAAAACAAAAAGATCATACAGCATGATCAAGTGAGATTCATCCCACAGATGCAAGATTGGTACAATACTCACGAATCAATACATGTAAAACATCACATAAACAAAAGCAAATACAAAAATCACATGATTATATCAATAAATATGGAACAATCACTTCATAAGGTAGAGCACCCATTTATGATACAAACACTCAGCAAAGTGGGAATAGAGGAAGCATTCCCCAACCAAATAAAGGTTATATGCGAGAAACCTGCAGCCAGCATCATACCCTAAGGGTAACAAAAAAACTTCCCCACAATGGTCAGGAACGAGACACAATTGTCCACTTTCACCTCTTCTATTAACCACAACACTGGAAGTCCTAGCCACAGCAATCACACAAGAAAAGGAAATAAAAGGCATCCAACTTGGAAAAGAGTAAATAAAAGTGTCAGTTTTTTCACATGACATGAGAGTGTAAATAGAAAATTTTATAGACTCCACGAAATAAGTGCTAAACCTAATAAATAAATTTGGCAAAATGATGGATACATGTCAATATTCAGAAATCAAAGGCATTTTTTGTATACTAACAGTGAAATATAAGAAAGAGAAATCAGAAAAAATTTCATTTGATATAGAAAAGAAAAATGAAATAACTAGAAATAAACCTAATGAAGGGGGTAAAAGACTTGTACTCAGAAAATTACACAACACTGAAGAAAGAAATTAAGAAAGAAACAAACAAATGGAAACATTTATGGTGTTCATGGATTGGAAGCATTAACATCATCAAAGTGTCCATACTCCCCAAAGTAATTTATATATTCAATGCAATACCTATTGAAGTACCAATAACATATTTCACAGACATAGAGCAAACACTTCGAAAACTTATATGGAACCATAAATGACCCTGAATAGTTGTAGCAATTCTGAGAAATAAGTAGAAAGTAGGAGGGATCACAACACCTGATATCAAACATATTACAAGGTCATCATAATCAAAAGATTCTGGTACTGGTATAAGAACAGACACATGGATCAATGGAACAGAATAGAGAGCTCAGATACTAACCCAAGTCTCTATAATCAATTAACATTTGACACAGTGGGCAGCAGCATAAAATGGATTAAACGTAGGCATGCTGGACAGCTACATGCAAAAAAAAAAAAACAACAACAAAAAAAAACTTGATCACCAAATTACACCATACACAAAAATAAATTCAAGGTCAATAAAAGACTTAAATAGAAATCATGACATTATAAAAGTCCTAAAGAAGACATAGGCAAGAAAATCTCAGATATTCCATGCAGAAATATTTTCACTGATATGTACACTAGAGCAAGGGACATAAAGGAAAGAATAAACAAATGGGATCTCATCAAAATAAAAAGCTTCTGCACAGCTAAAAAAATAGCATTATAATGAAAAGAAATCCCACCATATGGGAAAACATATTTGGCAATGATATCTCAGACAAGGGTTTGATCACCAAAATATATAAAGAACACACAGGACTCCATTCTAAGAAGACAAGGAACTCAATTAAAAAATGGGCAAGGGACTTGAACAGACACCTCTCCTAGAAGGACATAGAGAGGGTCCAGAGACACGTGAAAAGATGCTCAGTATCGCTGGCCATCAGAGAGATGCAAATTAAAACCACAGTGATGTACTATTTCATGCCATTAAGAATGACCATTATAAACAAAGCAAAAAACAAGTGTTGTAGAGGTTGTAGAGAAAAAGCAACCCCCTTACACTGTTGGTGGGATTGGAGACTGGTGCAACCACTATGCAAAATAGTATGGAATTTCCTCAGAAAACTAAAAATGGAACTTCCTTTGGACCCAGCAATTCCACTGCTAGGATTATATCCTAAGAACGCTGAAACACCAACTCAAAAGAACCTATGCACCCCAAATTTTATAGCAGCACATTATATAAGAGCCAAGTGCTGAAAGCAACCTAAGTGCCCATCAGTAAATAAATGGATCAAAAATTAAATGTACATTTACACAAAGGAATACTACACAGCAGAAAGAAAGAGAGCTCCTACCCTTTGTGATGGCATGGATGGCTACTGCATGATGTCATTTAGCATTGTGCTAAGTGAAATAAGCCAGGCAATGAATGAAAAATACATTATGATCTCATCTTTATCTGGGACCTAATGAACAACGCAAGCAAGCATAATATAATCAAAGATATTGAAATTAAGAACAGTAACCAGAGGTGAAATTGGAGGGGATAATGGGGGAAAAGGCTGAGGGATTTACAGGAACAACGATAAAGGACACCTGGGCAAAAGAGAGGGGTTTGGAAACTGGGGAGGCAGGTAGAGATGGCTGCTGTGGTGGGGAGTGGTGGAGTGTTGAGGGGTGGAGCTGAATGTTAGAAAACTATTTGGAGAACAATAATATTCAAAAGTATTTAAGTATTTAATAAAGGTGTTATAAAATAAAATGAGATGATAAAAAGGATCATTATTGTTGTGAAATAAGTGAAATAATTAAATATTTTGAAACTTTGACCCACAAATTTAATATTTCAATTAAAAAGTATTCAGCTCTATAACAGAGATAGCAAATAAATCTATATTTGAGAAAAAATACATTATTCAGTTCTCTTAACTGTAAAGTACTCTTTTTTTTCTTTTTAAAAATGGTTCTACATGATTCTGAAATAAATCTACATGAAAGTCCAAAGATTGAGATAAATTATTTTTACTTTATTCAGCATGTTTATTGTTGGTATTAGATTTTTAATAATTGGTAATATATAAAATTTAATGTCTAGTAGTAATTCAGGAAAATTAATCAGAAGCAATAGATATATTTTAACTGGTTTCAAATCTTTAGCAATTGTTTCAAAATGTTCACATAATGAAATAGAATGCATTGTATTTTTTATTAATTTTTTAAAAATATTTTATTTATTTATCTTTAGAGAGGAAGGGAAGGAGAGAGAGAGAAATGTCAATGTGTGGTTGCCTCTCGTGGGTCCCCCGCTGGGAACTGGCCTGCAACCCAGGCATGTGCCCTGACTGGGAATCGAACCGTGATCCTTTGGTTCACAGCCCGTGCTCAATCCACTGAGCCACACCAGCCAGGGCCTGTATTTTTTAAAAGTAGTTTTTAATATTGAAACTAGAAACCAAAACCAAAGGAATAACCCCCAAACTCAAAATAATGGAGATTGAATAGCATGCCACTAAACAATGAATGACTCAAGATGAAATTAGAGAAGAATTCAAAACGTTTCTGGAAACAAATGAAAATAAACTCATAACAACTCAAAATTTATGGGACATGGCAAAGGCAGTCCTCACAGGGAAGTTCATGGCAATACAGGCCTACCTAAAAAAGATAGAAACATTTCAAACAAACAACCTAACTCTATGCCTACAAGAACTCAAGGAACAACAACAAAGACAGCCCAGAGCTAGTAGAAGGAAGGAAATAACCAAGATCAGAGCAAAATTAAATGACATAGAGACAAAAAGCACAATTCTAAGGGTCAATGAATCCAGGAGCTGGTTCTTTGAGAAGATAAATAAAATTGACAAGCCTTTAAGCAGACTCATCAAGAAAAAAGAGAGAGGACCCAAGTAAACACAATCAGAAATTAAAAAGGGGAGCTTACAAGTGACACCACAGAAATGCAAAGGATTGTAAGAAATTACTATGAAGAACTGTATGCCAAGAAATTTGAAAACCTAGATGAAATGGACAAATTTCTAGAAAAATATAATCTTCCAAAACTGAATGAAAATGAAGCAGAAAGGCTGAACAGACCAATAACAGCAGATGAAATTGAAGCAGTAATCAAAAAACCCCTGACACACAAAAGCCCTGGGCCAGATGGTTTACAGAAGAATTCTACAAAACATTTAAGGAAGAGCTAACTCCTATCCTTCACAGACTTTTCCAAAAACTTCAAAATGATGGAAGACTCCCAAACTCCTTCTATGAAGCCAGCATCATCCTAATCCCAAAACCAGATAAAGACACAACAAAGAAAGAAAACTTCAGGCCAATGTCACCAATGAACATAGATGCTAAAATCCTCAACAAAATATTGGAAAACCACATCCAAGAATACATTAAAATGATCATACACCATGACCAAGTGGGATTCATTCCAGGAGCAAGGATGGTTCAACATTCATAAACCAGTAAATGTAATACATCACATAAACAAAAGCAAAGACAAAAACACATGATCATATAAATAGATGTGGAAAAGGCATTTGCTAAGACACAGCACCCATTAATGATAAAAACACTCATCAAAGTGGGAATAGAGGGAGCATTCCTCAACATAATAAAGGCCATATATGAGAGACCTAGAGCCAACATCACACTCAATGGACAAAAAATAAAAGCTTTTCCACTAAGATCAGGAACAAGATGAGATTGTCCACTTTCACAACTTCTAGTCAATATAGTATTGGAAGTCCTAGCCATAGAAATCAGACACGGAAAGAAAATAAAAGGCATCCAAATTGGAAAGGAGGAAACAAATCTGTCATTGTTTGCAGATGACAGGATAGTGTAAACAAAAAATCCTATAGACTCCCCCAAAAAACTGCTCAACCTAACAAATGAATTTGGCAAAACAGCGGGATACAAAGTCAACATTCAGAAATCAAAGGCATTTTTGTATACCAATAATGAAACAGCAGAAGCAGAAATAAAAAAAAAATCCCATTCGATATAGCATAAAAAAAAAACCCTAGGAATAAACGTAACCAAAGAGATAAAAGACCTATATGCAGAAAACTACATAACACTGAAGAAAGAAATCAAGGAAGACACAAACAAATGGAAACATATGCTGTATTATTGGATTGGAAGAATTAACATCATCAAAATATCCATACTACCCAAAGCAATTTACAGATTCAATACAATGCCTATTAAAGTACCAATGGCACATTTCACAGATATAGAACAAACACTTCAAAAACTTATACGGAACCATAAACAACCCTGAATGGCTACTGCAATTTTGAAAAAGAAGAGCAAAGCAGGAGGGATCACAACACCTGATACCAAACTGTATTACAAGGCCACTGAAATCAAAACAGCCTGGTACTGGCACAAAAACGGACACATGGAACAGTGGAACAGAATAGAGAACCCAGAAATAAGCCTAGATCTCTATGGTCAATTAATATTAAACAAAGGGGGCAGGAACATAAAATGGAATAAAGATAGCCTCTTCAATAAATGGCATTGGGAGAACTGGACAGCTCCGTGCAGAAAAGTGAAACTCGAGCATCATCTTACACCATACACAAAAACAAATTCAAGATGGATAAAAGATTTAAACATAAGCCATAACACCATTAAAGTCTTAGAGGAAAACATAGGCAGGAAAATCTCAGATATTTCATGCAGCAATATTTTCACTGATATGTCCCCTAGAGCAAGGGACATGAAGGAAAGAATAAACAAATGGGATCTCATCAAAACAAAAAGCTTCTGCATGGCTAAAGAAAACAGTATTAAAACAAAATGAGAACCAACCTTATGGGAAAGCGTATTTGCCAATGGTATCTCAGACAAGGGTTTGATCTCCAAAATATATAAAGAACTCAGATGACTCCACTGTAAGAAGACAAGCAACCCAGTTAAAAACTGGGCAAAGGACTTTAACAGACACTTCTCCAAGGAGGACATACAGATGATCCAGAGACACAGGAAAAGTTGCTCAATACTGCTACTGATCAGAGAGAAGCAAACTAAAACCACAATGAGATACCACTTCACACCAGTCAGAGTGGCCATCACGAATAAAACAACAAACGATCAGTGTGGGAGAGGCTGTGGAGAAAAGGGAACCCTAGTTCACTGTTGCTGGGATTGCAGACTGGTAAAACCAGTATGGAAAACAGTATGGAATTTCCTCAGAAATCTAAAAATAAATCTGCCTTTTGACTCAGCAATTCCACTGTTAGGATTATACCCTAAGAACCCTGGAACACCAATCCAAAAGAACCTATGCACCCCAATGTTCATAGCAGCACAATTTATAATAGGCAGTTGCTCAAAGCAACCTAGGTGTCCATCAGTAAATTAATGGATCAAAAAACTATGATACATGCACACAATGGAATTCTATGCAGCAGAAAGAAAGAAGGAGCTCCTACCCTTTGTGACAGTATGGATGGAACTGGAGAGCATTATGCTAAGTGAAATAAGCCAGGTGGTGAGAGAAAAATGCCATATGATTTCACCTTTAACAGGAACCTAAAAAAACAAACAAACAAACAAAAAACAAAGAAGCAAGCAAAATATAACCAAAGACACTGAAATAGAGAATAGGCTGACAGTGTCCAGAGGGGAGAGGGGAGCGCATTTCAGGGGAAAAGGGGAAAGGTTTACAGGAATAAGTATGAAAGACACATGGACAAAAAGTAGGGGGGCTGGCAATGGGAGGGAGGGGAGAGGGCTGGGTGAGTGGGCTGGAATGGGAGTAAAAGACAGAAAACTGTACTTGAACAAAAATTAAAATAAAAAATTATAGAAAAGTAGTTTTTATTAATTATGCTATTATAATTTTCCCAATTTTTATCCCTTTATCCTTCCCTGTCTCCCAATCCTTCGGCATTCCACGCCCCGATAGTTCATGTCTATCAGTTTTATATATAAGTTATTTAAGTCTTCTGTTTCCTATACTTTTTTTATCTCTCCTCACCATTTTTATGACTAGTAATTCTTCTTCTTCCCTGTACCTTTTCCTCCCTATTCTCTCCTCCCTTTCCACTCCCCACTGAAATCCCTTCATGTGATATCCACTTTCTGATTCTGTTACTGTTCTAGTAATTTGCTTAGTTTTTGTTTTTTTCAGGTTTATTTGTTGATAGTTATGAATTTGTTGTCATTTTATTGCTCATAGTTTTTTATCTTCTTCTGTTTCTTAGATAAATATTTTTAAGATTTCATATAATAAGGACTTGGTGGTGATGTACTCCTTTAACTTGACCTTATCTGGGAAGCACTGTATCTACCCTTCCACTCTAAATGATAGATTTGCTGCATAATCTTGGGATGTAAGTCCTTGCTTTTCATGACTTCAAATACTTCTTTACAGCCCCTTCTTGTCTGCAAGGTATCTTTGAAGAAATGCAGAGACGCACCTCAGAACAAAAGATTTACGAAGCTGAAAGTGAAGGGATGGAATAAAATATTCCATGCAAATGGAGACAAAAATCTGGGGTAGCAATACTCATATTTGACAACATAGACTTCAAAGCAAAGGGCATTACAAGAGACAAGGAAGATCACTACATAATATAAAGGGATCAATCCAGCAAGAGGATATAACTGTAGTGAACATATACATCCAATACAGGATAACATAAATATTGCATATAAAGAAAATCTTGGTGGACTTTAAGGTGGAGATTGACAGCAATCAAGTCATTGTAGGGGATTTTAACACTGCACTGTCACCAATGGATAGATCTTCCAGACAAAAAATCAACAAGGAAAGATTGACCTTATACAATACACTAGATCAAATAGATTTATTGATAGCTACAGAAAATTTCAAACCAAAGCAAAAGAATACACATTTTTCTCAATTGCACATGGATTATTATCAAATATAGATACTAAAGAAGAACAAAATAAGTCTTAAGAAATTCAAAACAATGAAATTATATCAAGCACTTTCTTGGATCACAATGGCATGAAACTAGAAATGAACTTAAATAAAAAAATGAAAGCCATATAAATACGTGGAGGCTAAATAACATGTTATTAAATAATAAATGGGTCATCAGTGAGATCAAGGAAGAAATAAAAAATTACCTCAAAACAAATGAAAATGAACACACCATCACCAAAAACCTTTGGAAACAGTCAAAGCAGCCCTGAGAGGAAAGTTCATAGCATTACAAACAATCTAACCCGACACCTAAAAAAATGAGAGAAACAACCAAGTCCATAGTGAGTAGAAGGAAGGAAATAATCAAGATCAGAACAAAAATAAATAACATAGAGACTAAAAAGACAATTTGAAAGATCAATGAAGCCAGGAGTTTGTTGACAACTCTTCAACAAGACTCATCAAGAATAGAGAGAGAGGACCAAAATTAATAAAACTGGAAATTAAAGGGGAGAAGTAACAACTGACACCACAGAAATACAGAGGATTGTAAGAAAATACTATGAACAACTATATGCCAAGAAATTAGACAACATGGGTGAATGGATAAATTTCTAGAAACACACAATCTTCTGAAACTGAATTAGGAAAAAACAAACAGAAAACCTGAGTAGATTGGTAACAACTAATGATATTGAAACAGTAATTTAAAAACTCCCAGCATACAAAAGTCCTGGATCAGATGACATCAAAGTTGAACCTTATCAATTATTCAAGGAAGAACTAACATCTATTCTTCTCAAACTATTACAAAAAATTCAGGAAGAGGGAAGGCTTCCAAACTCTTTTTTAAATAAGACCAGTATTATTCTATTTCCAAAACCAGGTAAAGACATAAAGAAGAAAGAAAACTATAGGGCAATATCTCTGATGAACATAGTTATAAAATCCTCTACAAAATATTAGCAACCTGGATCAAGCAATTCATTAAAAATATCATGCACCATGAGCAAGTGGTATTTATCCTGGGGATGCAAGTTTGGTGCACTATTCACAAATCAGTAAATGTGATACATCATATAAACAAATAAAGATTAAAATGACACAATCACAGCAATAGATGCAGAAATAGAATTTAATAAAAGTAGGCACATATGATAAAAACAATTGGCAAAGTGTAAATAGAGGGGTCATTCCTCAACATAATAAAGGCCATACACAGAAAACCTACAACCAACATCATACTCAATTAGCAAAAATTAAAAGATTTTCCCTTTAGGTAAGGAAGAAGTTAGGGGTGTACACTTTCCCCACTCTTATTCCACATAGTTCTGGAAGTCCTAGCCACATCAAGCAGACAAAAAATAAAAGAAATAAAATTAATCCAAATTGGAAAGGAGAAAGTAAAACTCTCATTATTCACAGATGACATGATAGAAACTCTACATAGGGTTTTCTGTTTCTTCCAGGATCCCTTATCACACTGCCTTCCTCTGCAGGGAAGGTCTCAGGCTGGGCAGTGCATCTCAGTTTGACCCATATGCCTTCTCTCCCTTCTTTTTTTTTGGAATACTCCCTCTCCTACTGTTGCATTTTCATTTCAAAGCCATATTTCTTGATCCAGAATAGATTCCATCTCCTCTATAAAGCCTGACACTCTTTACTAGGCAGAAATGATCTTTCTCCACATGGCATTCACCATCTTACAATAATTAAACCAATTTCATTTGTTGTAAAAATCAACAAACTGGAGTTTGACAGATTCTGGAGATGGGTCCCTGGGTCGAAAGAGTATTTATAGCTATTTGTATATGAGTTTCATCTTACTTAGAAGCCCTAAAATTGGCAGGTGAAGGAATGCCTCTTCAGTGGCTTTGATGAAGTCTTCAGAACATTGTGTATGGATGGATGGTTTGATATGGCCTTGAAGGAAGAACTTTAGATAACATTACATTTCATATGTTCTCATCAAAATTAAGATAAAAAAGAAGTTGGGAGAAATTTAGGACAAATAAATACTTATATAAATATAACAGTGTTGCTTCACAGCAAATAATCTGAGTTTGGAAGTCAGAATTGCACATTAGAATCTCTTGGGGGGCGTTAAAATATCCCAATATCCAGATTATTTAAAACAGGGTCTCCGAAGGAGGGACCCAAGCACCTGCATTTAAAAAACATGTCCAGGTCCTTCCGGTATCCCTCCAAGGCTGAGAATCATCATTCATATGTCTCTATACTCCGATCAGCAATGAGGGATCTTGAATACTGGTTGCATTTTTTTCCTTCTGTAACATGACAATGTTCTGTTTATCTCAGAAGTTTTTGTGATGCCAAAATGAGGTAATAGATGTAAAAATAATTCTTAAAAAATGACAGCATTAACAGTAAAAATATAAACCATCATTATCCATCCTATTCATTAGTATATGATAGGGCAAAAGCTGGTTTACAGTTGTTCATATCAAAAAGAGTACAACAATTAGTAAAGAATAATACAGTAATAAACTGTGTTTCACCTACTCACAACTGTGAACCCATTTTTGCCCCATCCTGTATTTTTCAGTTCAGTCAGTCACAAACAAGGCAAAATGCTTCGAAAACATTTAAAGTCTAAAATTTAAATAGTGAGAAAACAGGATTACTGAAGGAGAAGAGCGGCATTTGGGCTGCTTCCAGCACACCTGTCAACTCGGGGTCTGATAGTCTGTATGCAGATTAAGAACAATACTCTCCTCAGCTTCACAGAGATGAAGTATTATCAAGGTGAATAAGATAATGTCACATAAAAGAGCAGTATAAATATTTGCCATTAGCAATTATACAAACAAACTGTTTTCTATGTGCATTCTGCCTCAGCTGTGTAATCATTTGAAAAATTAGTCAATGGCCCAAATGCCAGAGGTCCAGGCTGCTCCCTCCCTGCTTTGCTTCAATTCTTCATTTTAATCTTAAACAAATGAATGGATAAGAAGGTGTTTGAATTTAAGATTTAAATTTGGTGATTGAATTTTCCCTGGTGTACCCTGAAATATATTGATAAGTATGCCAGTTCCTGAGGTCTGACATATAGAGTGTCCCAACATGTCAAGGCAATTAAAGATTGAGAGGTCTACAGTCATAGAAATCTGTTTAACATCATCGGATATGCCTTTCCCAAGTTATTTGATTATAGAACTATCTATTACTACCCCTTTATTTACCATTTAGTTCCCTGGAATGAAGGCATTATAAAGAGTTGGTGCTCATCACCCAGTGACCCAGGAGAATTCTAGAATGTTCAGTCTGGACTTAGTCTTTCAGATCATCTCTTCCAATGGTATTGCTTTTCGGATGAGTAAACAGAGCCACAGAAATGTGAAGACCTGGGAACAGATCCTACTGTGATTCTACTCTACCACATGTCCCAGGTTGGGAGTTTGAAGCAGTCAGTACGTGACAGATATTGAACAGCCACTCTAGTTTTGTCAGTGTGACAGTAGCATATACTTAATTGTGCAAATTGACTCCTGAGGACCTTATATTACCAATTTTAGAAGCAGTGACATGAAACATTAATATACAATGCAAACAGAATGAGTTAATTACTAAATTGAGTGGTATGGACAGTAGTTCTCTGGAGAGAAAAAAACTGATAGGTTTGCTTATATCTTATGTTGTAAATACCACCAAGATGGCTGAGTTCAAGCTACCAATAGGATGTCACTGAACATAAAGTTGGAAAGAAATGGACACCATCAGAAAAGATTTCAGAGGACAAGGACATTGGTGATATTAGAATTGTCCAGAAAGAGTTTGTGAAGGGGATTTAACTCAAATGAAAAAATACTGAGTGAGAGGATAAGCAGAAGGATTAGAGTTGGCAGCAGCAAGAGTAAAGGCAGGATACCTTTTCCAGGTGTGAAAAGAAAGGAAAATCCCCTGAGATAAAATTTACTTTATCCGAGGACATTTAAAAAATTTATATCCAGAATTTTTTTCCTCTAAACTGTTTTTCAGTTTTTGTTTTTTAAAAATTTTTGTTCAAGTACAGTTGTCTCCACTCCCCCCACCTCCCACCAACCTCTTACCCACCTCAGCCATCCCCACTTCTACCCTTGATCCTTCCCGCCTTTGGCTTTGTCCATGTGTCTTTTATACATGTTCTTTGACAACTCTTCCCCCCTTAGCCCCCATTATCCCCTCCTACCTCCCCTCTGGTTACTGTCAGTTTGTTTTTATTTCAATATCTCTGGTTATATTTTCTTGCTTATTTGTTTTGTTTATTAGGTTTCATTTATAGGTGAGATCATATGGTATTTCTCTTTTCACTGCCTGGCTTATTTCATGTAGAGAATTCAGAATCTGAATTCTTTTCAGATCCAAGCTGTCACAAAGGGTTGGCACTCCTTTCTTTCTATGGCATAGTATTACATCGTGTAAATGTACCATAGTTTCTTTATATTGCTTTCATATTTAAATTTTAACAACCAAATATCTGTAACTTAACATCCATGAATAATAACAGTAACAGACACATGGTAAACCAAAACACTCTAATAGGCATAGGGCAAAACAACACTGTGATACTTTTATAAATTAATGTGCCACATATTTAAGCTCCTTAAAAACTTAAGTTTATGTATCATTGGCAAATATGTTTTCCCATACAGTTTGTTCTCTTTTTATTTTAATACTATTTTTTAGGCATGTAGAAGCTTCTTATTTTGATGAGATCTCATTTGTTTATTCTTTCCTTTATGTCCCTTGCTCTAGGGGACATATTTGTGAAAATGTTGCTGCGTGAAATATCTGAGATTTTCCTGCCTATGTTCTCCTCTAGGATTTTAATTTTGTCATGTCTTATACTTAAATATTTTATCCACCTTGAATTTATTTTTGTGTATGGTGTAAGTTGGTGATCCAGTTTCATTTTTTGGCATGTAGCTGTCCAGCTTTCCCAATGCCATTTATTGAAGAGGCTATTTTCATTCCATTTTATGTTGCTGCCCCTTTTGTCAAATATTAATTGACTGTAGAGACTTGGGTTTATTTCTGTGCTCTCTATTCTGTTCCATTGGTCTATGTGCCTGTTTTTCTGCCAGTAGCAGGCTGTTTTGATTACGGTGGCCTTGTAGTACAGTTTGGTATCAGGTATTGTGATTCCTTCTACTTTGCTCTTCTTTCTCAAAATTTCAGCAGCTATTCGGGGTCAGTGCCTATCAGTAAATGAATGGATCAAAAAACTATGGTACGTTTACACAATAGAATTCTATGCAGCAGAAAGAAAGGAGTTCCTACCCTTTGCAACAGCTGGATGGAACTGGAGAGCATTATGCTAAACCAAATAAACCAGGTGGTGAAAGATAAACACCATATAATCTCACCTTTAACAGGAACCTAATCAACAAGACAAACAAATAAGCAAAATATAACCAAAGACACTGAAATAGAGAACAGGTTGATAGTGACCAGCGGGGAGAGAGGAGAGCATTTCAGGGGAAAAGAGAAAGAGTTAGCAGGAACAAGTATAAAGGACACATGGACAAAAACAAGGGAGTGTGGAAAAGGGAGGGAAATAGGGAGGGCTGGGATGAGAGTAAAAGGCAGAAAACTGTACTTGAACAACAATTAAATAAATAAAAAATAAAATAAAATAAAATACCGAAGTCTCATAAAATTTTAACTTTTATTTACATTCATTTACTTCATTTTTTTTTCATTTTTTAATTGTTCAAGTACAGTTGTCTCCAGGATTGGCTGGGGTTGGGGGGAGTGGTGGGAGGAAAATGTACCATCGTTTTTTTATTCACTCATTTACCAATGGGCACTTAGGTTGCTTCCAGCACTTGGCTATATGTAAATTTGGTTTACCATGTGTCTGTTACTGGGGTCATAGGTTCTTTTGGATTGGTGTTTCAGGTTTCTGAGGGTATAATCCCAGTAGTGGAGTTGCTGGGTTAAATGGCAGATGCATTTTTAATTTTCTGAGGAAATTCCATACTGTTTTCCACAGTATTCACAAATCTTCATTCCCACCAGCAGTGTACTAGGGTTCCCTTTTTTCCACAACCTCGCCAAAACTTGTTCATTGATTTGTTTATGAAGGCCATTCTGACTGGTGTGAAGTGGTATCTCATTATTCTTTTAATTTGCATCTCTCTAATAGATAGCGATACTGAGCATCCTTTCATATGTCTCTGGACCCTCTGTATGTTCTCCTTGGAGAAGTGATATTCAAGCCCTTTGTCCATTTTGGTAATTCAATTGTTTGTCTTCCTAGTGTGGAGTTGTGCGAGCCACATGAGGATTCAGAGCTTGTGTTATTCTCATTTTCCAGAGGAGGACATCAAGACATTTAGGGTTAGCAAATGAGTGTCAGAGTCAGAACTGGTCATCAGTTATTCTAAGACAGGTGTTCTGAAGTTTACAGATTATTAGAATGTTTTTATCTACTTTGGGGTTAGTGTCAGGGGAAATCAGTTTGCAGCTGTAACATTCTTTACCCCACTTCTGGTGATAGAGACAAACCAAGAACAATACTGCCAATTCTAAGATAAATCCAGTCTTTTCATTTCTATACTCTTTTAAGAGGTACTTCAAATGAGAAAAAAAGAATATATTGCATTCCAGAAGAGCCATATCAGTTCCCTTATATTATTTGGTTTCGTATGTTTCCAAAATCAGATGCAACGTGAAGAAAAACAAGAAAAGTGTTTAATTTAGAAATTGGAAGAATTATACAGTTGTGTTAATATTAGGATTAATAATAAGCAAGAATCATGGACATTCCTGAGGCTCTATCCTAAATATCTGACAAAATCTTTAAAAATATTATAATATAATATAAATGTATATTATATAAGTGGCTTATAATACAATAATTACATCTTATAATTTTGTTATTATTTTAAAATACAAGTGTATTTTTGTTATTTTATTTTATATTAGACTTTTTCTTATTGTTCAAGTATGGTTGTCTCCATTTTCCTCTCACCACTCCCCCCTGCTCTGCTTATACCCACCTCCCACACTGAAACCTACCCACCTTTGGCTTTGTCCAGATGTCCTTTATACATGTTCCTTGATGACCATTCTCCTATTTCCCCATCCCCCTTATTCTCTCCCGCCTCCCCTCTGGTTACTGTCAGTTTGTTTCCTCTTTATTTCTTCTATTTAATCATTTTTTATTGTTGTTCTAATACAATTGTCTCCATTTTTCCCACCACCACTTCCTCCCCATTCACCCCCTCACCCACCATCACTACTAACCCCCTTTGGCTTTGTCCATGGGTCCCTTATACATGTTCTTTGATGATACTTTCCCTCATTATTTCCCTCTTCCTCCACTCATGTTATTGCCAGTTTATTCTTTATTTCAATATCCCTGGTTATATTTTGCTTGCTGTTTTGTTTTGTTGATTAGGTTCCACTCATACATGAGATCATATGGTATTTGTCTTTCACCACCTGGCTTATTTTACTTAACAGAATGCTCTCCAGATCCATCCATGCTTTTTTGAAAGGCAGGAGCTACTTTTTCCATGCTGTGTAGTATTTCACTGTGTAAATGTACCATAGTTTATGATCCACTCATCTACTGATGGGCACGTAGGTTGCTTCCAATACTTGGCTGTTGTAAATTGTGCTGCTCTGAACATTGGGGTGCACAGGTTGTTTTGAATTGGTGTTTCAGGATTCTTAGGGTATAATCCCAGGAGTGGAATTGCTGGATCAAAATGCACCTTTATTTTAGTTTTCTGAGGAAATTCCATACTGTTTTCCACAGTGGCTGTACCAGTCTGCATTCCCACCAACACTGCACTAGTGTTCCTTTTTTGCCACAACTTCTTCAGCACTTGTTCTTTGTTGATTTGTATATGGTGGCCATTCTGACCTGTGTGAAGTGGTATCTCATTGTGGTTTTAATTTGCATCTTTCTGATCGTTAGTGATGTTGAGCATCCTTTCATATGTCTGGACACTCTGTACATCCTCCTTGGAGAAGCATCTATTCACATCCTTTGTCCATTTTGTAATTGGATTGTTTGTTTCCTGGGAGTAGAGTCATGTGATTTCTTTATATAGTTTGGAGATCAAACCACTGTGTGATGTATCATTGGCAAATATATTTTCCCATATAGCTGGTCCTCTTTTAATTTTAATGCTGTTTTCTTGAACTGTGAAGAAGCTTTTTATTTTAATGAAGTTCTATTTGCTTATTGTTTCCTGTATGTCTCTTGCTCTAGGGGACATATCGGTTAAACTTTTGTTGCGTGGAATATTTGAGATTTTCCTGCATATGTCCTCCTCTAGGACTTTTTTGGTGTCACACTTATATTTAATTCTTTTAGCCACACTGAATTTAACTTTTGTATATGGTGTAAGTTGGTAATCGAGTTTCATGTTTTTGAATGTAGCTATCCAGATGCCCCAACACCATTTGTTGAAGAGGCTATTTTTACTCCATTTTATGCTTCTCCTCCCTTTGTCAAATACTAATTGACACCAGAGACTTGGGTTTATTTCTGAGCTCTCTATTCTGTTCCATTGGTCTATTTGTCTGTTCTTATGCCAGTACCAGTCTGTTTTGATTACTGTGGCCTTGTAGTACAGTTTGATATCAGTTACTGTGTCCTTCTTACTTTGTTCTTCTTTTTCAAAAGTGCTGGGGCTACTTGGGGTCTTTTTTGGTTGCTTGTAAAGTTTTGAAATTTTTGTTCTACATCTGTGAAATATGTCATTCATAGTTTAATAGGGATTACATGGAATCCGTAAATCACTTTGGGTAGTATGGACATTCTGATGATGTTAATTCTTCCAATCCATGAACACCATACATGATTTCTTTTTTGTATGTCTTCCTTAATTGTTGTCTTAACTGTTGTGTAGTTTTCTGAATACAGGTCTTTTACTCCCTTGGTTAGGTTTATTTGTAGGTATTTTATTTTTCTTGTTGCTATGTTAATTGGGATTTTTTTCTGATTTCTGTTTCTGATATTTTGTTGTTGACGTACAAAACTGCCTTTGAGTTATGAATATCCACTTTGTATTATTCTGTTTTGCCAGATTTACTTATTAGTTTGTGTATATTTTTGGTGGAGTCTACAGGGTTTTCTATCTACATTATCATGTCCTCTGCAAACAATGACAGTTTTGCTTCCTTCTTTCCAATGTGGATACCTTTTATTTGTTTTTCTTGTATGATCACTATGGCTAGGACTTCTAGTACTCTGTTGAATTGGAATGCTGAAAGTGGACAAACTTGCCTTGTTCCTGATTTTAGTAGGAAAGTTTTTAGTTTTTGCCCATTGATTGTGATGTTGGTTGTAGGTCTCGTATATGTGGCCTTTACTATGGTGAGGTATGCTCCCCCTACTCCAACTTTTCTGAGAGTTTTTATCCTAAATGGGTGCTGTAACTTATTTAGTGATTTTCCCACATCTATTGATATGATCATGTGATTTTCTGACAAAAACTTTTAAAAGTGAAACAAGGAATATTTTTGAAAGACAGCTTTTTTAATACTGTACTTGGACAATTAAAATAAAAAATATTTAAAGAAACAAAATAAAAAATAAAAGACAGCTTTTTATCAAAATGTGTGACTATTAGTTTGTATCTATCCAAGTCTTTTTATCAGAAAGGATGAAAATCCCTTGCACCTAGGTATATAGACCTTATTGGAGTAGAAGGAATAGATGAGAGGTGCGTGGAATGAGTTTACTGAATGGCCCTGTGAACAGTAAGTTTAGTTCACTTGTTATTTAAAATCTTGGTTCCCTGCAATATTTCCCCAGAATTTAGTACATCTTACTGTTTAGTTACTATATGTTTTTTAAAGAATTTTCCCCCTGTAATTAGTAGTAAGAATCCCAAGTATTCTTGCAATTATTTTAAGCTGTATACTTTTCATTATTCCTGATACCACTTCTGCATTTTTGTTCATTCTATGTTAATCCAACATGGGAACTCGAACATGGCCAAATCTTAGTACTTATTGCTCGGTGAGCTTATATCAGATATAAAGAGTCACCAAGAAATGAGTGTGTCTTTTTACATATAAAACATCTCTTATGTGCAAAGTACTATTTCAAACTTTAGCAAACACCAGGGTCACTTAGAGAGATGGTTAAAACATGGATGGCTGGACATACCCACCAGAGAGTCTGATT
>PVKM010024308.1:0-20606 GCA_004027735.1 Carollia perspicillata
GCCTTGCTAAGAATGCTCTCAATTTTCTGATAAGCATCTGAGCATGAAATGAGTTTGTTTCCCAAAGTTTTATAGCCCTTTAGCTAACTGACCCTGACTCAGAATAAGCCCTGGTAGTTCTTTGTATGTCATCTATTGTTTGATCTTTACTGCCTGACAATGACTGATGAGCTTTACCTGTATTCCTGTGCAAATTGAACCCAATAAAAGTCCATTGAGGAAAAAGCTCTGGGACCTTCTCCTGTGAGAGATTGGCCACCTTTCCTCCCCAAGCAGATACCTTGGTAGACTTATTCTCATCTGTGGCAGATGCGGGGAGGGGGTGGCTCTGCAGGCAGAGCCTCCCCACACTAAATGAGGCTTATTGCAGCAGAGGTAGGCAAGGCATTAAACAGAATGTGAAATGTGATCAGCGAAAAAAAAAATCAAGTACAAGGCAAAATGATTCAAGTATGAACTGATGAAGCATAGCAGTGGTGGGGACAGAAATTAATGACTTTATTAAGAGTTATTATGAAGTAAAAACTCAATAAAAAAAGAATTATGCCAAAAACGACTCCCAGATTTCAAGTCAGGAGAATATAAAATATAGGTACTGCAGTGATTGGGAAGGAAACTAGCAGGTTTGTAGAATGAAATAGGAATTTCATTTTGAATTTCTTGAGGATGTAGTGACATAAGTAAAAATATTCAACATGAAGTGGGAAAAGAGAATGGAACTTGAAAAAAGGCTATAACTGAAGACAGATTAGGCAGGCACATTCAACATCACTGAGGCAGCTCAATGAGGAATAACTGAGAAGTAGGCTGCAGTCTAAAACTAGTGGCCTGGAGTCAGCCTGGGTCTATAAATGTGTTTTGTTTGGTCAGCAGTGTTTTAAAAGTACAATACAAACATTTAACAATAAAAAATATTTCACCTAAAAATGCAGTTTTCCAGCCTCCCAGAAAAATCGGTAGTTATGGAAACCCCAGGTCCATATTTTAGAACGGCCACAACGCCTGGAATTGAGAAGCTGCCTCCTTTAGACAGAGCGCTGCTTCCAGCCAGCCAGCAACACTCAGTGCTTCCTCCTTAGCCTGTGCATGTGGGTGACTCCCAGCACAGAAAAAACGTGGCAGAGAATCAAATACTGAGCCTTCAGAAACAACTACATAGAAGTAAAATAAACAGGCAGCTCAAGAAGCAAGAACAAAAACATGTAGTTGAGCAGAAGAGAAGATGGAGAACGCAATGAATACTATTAACAACTTACAAAGATAAACCTCTTTGAAGAAGTGCCCTGAACCCATCTTCCTTTCTAACCCTGGCTCTCTCATAATTGTACTTTTCCTTTAAGACACTTATCAGAGTTGATAAGTGTTACTAAGTATTACTTTTGTTTAAATATTTTCAAACTTCAAGGGTCTTACATAAGAAACAATAAGAACATCAAGTACCCTGGGTGGTGTAGCTCAGTGAATTGAGCACAGGCCTGTGAACCAAAGGATCACGGTTCAATTCCCAGTCAGGGCACATGCCTGGGTTGCAGGCCAGTTCCCAGCAGGAGATACAGGGGACGCACGAGAGGCAACCATACATTGATATTTCCTCCCTCCTTCCCTTCTCCTCTAGAGATAAAAAAATAAAATATTAAAAAAAGAACATCAAGTAGTCCAGGTTGGCTATAGTATAACACAGGGGTGTCAAACTCATTTTCACTGGGTCCACATCAGCCTCATGGTTGCCTTCAAAGGGCTGAATGTAATTTCAACTCCTTAATAGTTAAGGAGTAGTTACATTTATACAGTCCTAAAATTATTACTAATAGCATTTACCTAGAACAGTGCCTCCCAAGAATAAGAACATAACAAAGTATTACTGAATTCATGAAGTACTTGGGCCAAATCTGGAAACCCAGGCTGGGAATTTTTTCGTTAATTCCGAAGGAAGGAAGGAGTGCACCTTATCTAATGGCTTCTGAGCAGAGGAATGGCAGGCGCCAAAGAAAACTTTAGCCAAGATTAACAAGGCAGTCATGTGCAGATTCAAAATGGGAGAAGTCCACCAATCGAATTTCTGGAAAAAATTGACTAGTGATATATTTGAGAGGATTGCTCAAATTCTAATCATCAGGAAGAGATGAGGATCCGGAACGTGGGAGAACTCAGATAACTTCAGGAATCTAGAATGATAATGCCAAATTGAAAGTGCAGATGCTGAATAAAAAGTTGCACTTTTGTGCAAATTTATAATGCGTTGGTCAAAGTTCATTTAGTTTTTTCTGTACGGTTGCTCCAGAAGTGCTTAATTGTCTTTAACTTCATTAGGAACAATTTTGTTAGATTGTATTGTGATAGCTGTCATATCAGCATGCATTTAAAAAACTTATCAAAATTGGTGACTTTTTGTGCAGCCACTTTAATATTGAAGATGGAAGGAAATAAGCAGTATTTTTGGCATATTATGCTTTATTATTTCAAGAAAGGTAAAAACACAACTGAAATACAAAAAAAATTGTGCAGTGTCTGGAGAAGGTACAGTGACATGATCAAACATGTCGAAAGTGGTTTGTAAAGTTTCATGGTACTATTAACATTTTTGCCAAATTATTCTTTGCTGTGGGGCTGTCTTACACATTGGAAGGTGTTTAGCAGCACCCCTGGCTTTTACCCACTAGAAGCCAATAGTGGGAGATAGTCAACATACTCAAAATATCAAATCCATAAAGCTATTAGTGAAAATGTAAAATGTCTTTTTAGTTTATGGAAAGAACTCAACAGACTTTTTGGCCAACCTAATATTTGAAGTGCAAAATGAGGCAAATCGGTGTTTCTGACTAGCACTAGATCTCAGGATAAATCAAGCTTAGAATATATAAATTTGAGAGTTATCTTTAGAGAGCGGTGTTAATTTGGGTACAGTAACAACAAAAAATGTCCAAGGGCTGAAATGACACTCCTTCTAGGTAAGTAGTGGAGAGTGGTAAGAGGAAATCAAGACAGAGCCGGGGAACAGAAGGCCAGAGCCAAGAGGGATTACCCAACGTCAACCACGGCACAGAGACCTTATTTTTTTCCCAGTAACACTCCCTGTGATGCCCTATTTCTTAATGCTTTTGTGGGTTAGACTGTTGTAGTCTGAATGACCTTGGGATCCACTGTCTGCTTTGCTAGGATAATATGCACTCCAGGGCTAAAGCCCCAAACCTACTCCAGAACTCACCCAATCAGTCTGCACCTTGAAATGTGGGGTGGAATCAAGCCAACCTGAACTCTGGGACTGACAAATTCTTTCCCAAGTCAGTTAACTTGTTAATAAACGTGACTTCCCAATTTATTTCTCAAATAATTTGATATTTGCCCACAAATTCAAAAAATCAGCCATAATGGCATGTATTGATTTTCTTAGTACCAACCAAGTCTCTCTATGAGCTGCTTAGAGGCATGGGCACCATTAATTTCAAGGTATTTTTAAAGGAAAGCAATTCTTCAATTTCTCTTCAAATATTTATTGAGAACCGGGTCTGTGGATACAATGTTATAAAGCGAAAGCCATTCCTCTTAAGTAAAAGAAACATTCCCAGATATCGCCCTCCCTCAAAGGCTGAAAAACCCATTCATTTCCGTTGTTGAGGACATGCAATGGACGGTATTGCATGGGGGCAGACAGTAGGCTTCAAGACGCAGGGAGCAGCCTACCTTCCTAAAATGATTGCTCCCAGATGTCCTCAGCTAGCTCAAGCTGCACGGAGCAGCACTCCCAAAAGTTACACACAACGTTTGCACACCTATTCCACCAACCCACTTTCTGCGCCCGCGACACTAGCCTGGAACTTGCAGGCACCAGTATAAGAATTACAACCATCCAACAGGGCCGAACAATAAAGTCACACCTAGCGCACAGGTGCAATCACTAGCAAAGCACGTGCGTTTGCTAGCTACACAAAACATGACACGAAATTCCTCCAGGTTGAAATCCTACGTGTCCCCCAAACTACACTCAACTGTTAAGAAAAGGAAGAGACGGGGGTCAGAAAGGAAAGAAAACCCTGTGGGGTCAAGGCTGAGTGAGATCCAGAGTGGCAGAAATAGGAGATGCTTCAAAGAAGGTGCCAGAAGGAGGAATGGCGAAACACGAACTCGGACCGGGGGAGCTGCGACCAGGACAAGATTCGGGTCTGAATGTTGTGTCCCCAAAGGCGACTGGAAGCTTCGATGCCAGGCAGTCCCCAGCCCCGACACTTTTTCATCTCAGCAAGCGCAGCCGACGGGCCTGCTCTGGAGCTCGCTCTCTCGTTCACTCACTCACCTCGCAAAGAGGCCCGACATCTCCTGCTGCCTAATCACCGAGCACTCCAGAAGCAAACCTGCTGCGACTGCGCACCCAGATAGTTCCTGACGCCTCACGTCAGACCCGCCCGGCGCCGCCGGAAACAGATGACAAGTCCTCCGAGGGACCAGAGCGGCCCAAGGCGAGATTTTATGCTACGGCGTTGAGGGGCGGGGCAAGAGAAATTGCTTGAGAGGATTGAGGGCGGGAGACCCAGCTTGGGAGGCAGAGGGACTGGGTGGGCGGCAGGGCTGGGGGCGGGGCAAGGGCGGAGCGGAGGGCGGGGCAGAGAGCCGACGCGTGCCAATAGGGAGGAAGGAGGTTCTCTTCCAGAAGAGAATTTGTCTGGAGGCGCCCAAGTAGTCTACTTAGACTTGGCGTCTTTAATTTGACTAAAGGAAGTTGACATGACAAAGTCTTACGGAATTTTAACAATTTTAAATTAAAAATTTAATATTCTTTTCTTTCAGGACTCAGACAGATTAACCAGTAACAGGAAGACATCGATATAGTTTATTCCTAATCCAACACAGCAGAACTCCTTTCAAGTTAGGATTGGGATATTTTCAGTTTGATCCACCCTCTTCTTCAATAACAGACAAGCGTTGTCTCATTAACAGCTGATAGTGTGTGTCTTCACCAGCTAAGCTAAAAGTTACTCTAGCCATCAAGTGTAATTATTCAGAAAGTAGCTTACTTTTAAATGAAAACAAGATTTAACTCATCCAACAGGATCCACTGTTAAATTCATTCAGAAAAAGGTCCCTCTGCATCCAGATACACCCAGATGTCTGGCAGCAAACATTTCATCACCACTAAAATAATGACTCATTCACCAGAAAGGAACAATTCAGTGAAGAATTTGAGAAAGAGGGAAGGAACTTCAAGGGGTTAGTTAGTCTTAGCTCCTTAACATTGAAGAAGATACTGTCGAGTCTTAAATCAAAAATTACTTTTCTAACCTAGGTCACATATAATTCCCAAATACACACTCACCAGAGGACAGACAATGGGCATCACAGGAGGAACTGCTGAGCATCAAATCAGTTTTGCTTGCTTTTTATACCTTATGTTAGGAACTGTGAGGGGCTAGAAATGCCAGAAGGAACAAAGAGTAAATGACCCTGTCTTTTTGAACTTTATATTCCACAATAAGATAACATCTGCATCTCTATCTGCTATTCAAAAGGGGTAGAAGGGCCAGTGACTGGGAAAGCTCCTCTGGGACAAATAGAGGAGTGATAGAGTGAGAATCTGAATGTGATGATTGAGACAGCCCTAACCTATGGTCTGGTGGGAAAAAAAGGCTTGCATAACGATAAATTATTCTCTCTCAGGTAATTACTGTGACGGAATGTTAAATTCAAGGTTTGCACTTAAGATGCCAAGATATGATAAATATCAGTTATCAAATGAGCTGTGAGATAGACCACAATGCAAACTTCAAGGGATATATTAAGTTTAGTAAGTCCTTCAACCTCTGATTCAAATTTAAAATGTTATGAAGATGATTTTAGAAATAAGAATTTCATAGAATACTGTGGATATTCTAGCTAAGGACTTTGTAGAAAGTGTCACTAACTGGGATTTGAAGGGCAACTCATTGTTTTTATTTCAATTCAGTTTTTAAACAGTTATGGGACAGCACTGTTTGACATCACCATCCGACACTGCCAGCATGTCTCATTCTGTGTACACAATAAACAAACTAGTCATCGGATCCAGTATGTTTTACTGGAAAAAGCTTGCCTCAAGATCCAATTCTTCCCTGTCCAACCAACTTCACTTGTGTGCAACCTGTGTCACACAAGGCCTCCTGCTTAGTTTAGTAGCCCTGGGCAAATAATGTAACCCAAGGCCTTTTTCAAAAGTGTTTATATCACTTCGAATTAAGATTTCTAGTTGCAGACAACCTACGGAATGAAAAATATTTTTGCATATGATATATTTGATAAGGAGCTTGTATCTAAACTATGTAAAGAACTATTACAATTCAATCATAAAACAGACAGATTGCCCAATTAAAAAATGGAGAAGGGGGTTGGTGAGGCAGCAGTAGTGGCAGCTCAGCAGGTGGGTTGCTGGAGGTGAACAACCACATCACAGAGGAGATGATCATGCTCAAGTACAAGAGGGTGGCCACTGGAAACAAACCAGAAGCTATGGAAATAACATTCGAAGATTCTGAAGGGGTCTTTGATGATATTTCAAATCCTAATGGAGGCAAAACAAAAGTGACAGTCAGGAACTTCAGGCAAATGGTGCTGATGAATTATTAAAGAGAGTGTATGGGACTTTCTTGGTAAATCCAGAATCAGGATACAATGTCTCTTTGCTATAGCACCTTAAAAATCTGCCTGCACCCAAGAATTCCACTGTGCATCAGGCTGGCATGTTGAAACAAAATCATTTTGACTCTGTCTTTGAAAAATACTTCCAGTTTTAAGAAGAGGGCAAGGAAGGAGAGGACAGAGCAGTAATTCCCTATAGAAATAATGAGACCATGCATGTTGAGTCTAAAAAGGACAGAGTCACAGTCTTCATCATAGTGTTTAAGGATGATGACAATGCAGTCATTTGAAATGGGAGTCCAAAGAAGGACACAGAGCCGTCCACAGTGCCCCTGAGGTCCTCTTCAGTCACAGGAACCTCCTATGGAGCTGTAAAACACCAGTGCTGCTGTGGGTGACTGTTCCCTCACCACTCCAGTGCCCGTGCTCGAGACAGCACCATCAACCTGATTCATACATTCTGAAACGAGCTGCACTACCACATCAAGTGGTCTAAAGCCGCTATTCACACACGTCTGTGGGCAAAACCATCCCAGTTCCTCGAGGTGCTAAACCCTGCAGGCCCACATGCCAAAAAAGCAGAAATGAAAACAATCATGGGGGGATGTTCTCATCCCACTAACTCTTGGGAGCAGAAAGCAGTTGGCAACTGAAGCCTGCAACACTTATTACTGGATAATTGTAGCTTTTAATGTTGCACCTCTTCAGATTCTTAGGAGATTCTCCATTCCTATTCCATTTTGTACATGTTCAGAAAATAATCTGCAAAAGCAAGCATTGCTTAGAAGGACTTCATAGTTCCCAAGATTTTTTTTAAAGAATAAAAAATGGGCAACGGATCTGAATAGACCATTCTCCAAGAAGATATACAAATGATCAAATGATTCATAACCTTATGAAAACATGACTAGCCATCAGGGAAGTGGAAATCAACACTATAAGTAAGCACACCCAATAGGATGGCAGCAATCAAAAAGTGTTACTAAGTGTTGGTGAAATGATAGTAAGTGTTGGCGAAGATATGGAGAAATTGGATTCCTCATACAGTGCTGGTGGGAGTGTCAAATGGCGTAACCATTTCAGAAAATGTCTGGCAAGCCATCAAGTGGTTCAACATAAAGTTACAACACAACCTAGCAATTCATCTCCTGAATGTATATACCCAGGAGGAAATGAAAACATAATCCACACAAATGTCTATAGCAGTATTATTTATAATAACCTAAAAGCAGAAATAACCTAAAATTGATGAAATACTCCTCATTGTATTTCATTGCCTGAAATATCCCTTAAAAATTCCATCATTTGTCAATAAAAAGAAATGAAATACTGATTCATGCTGGAAATGAATGAACCTTAAAAACACTACACTATGTGAAAGAAGCCAGGCACAAAAGACCACACATTGTATTACTTCACTAATATGAGTGTTTAGAATAAGCAAATGTATAGAGACAGAAAGTAGACTAATGGCAACCTAGCATTTGAGAGGAGTGGTGGGATAATTGGAGAGTGACAGCTAAAGGGTATAGGGCTCCTTCTGGAGTAACAAATATATTCTGAAATTTATTATGGAGATGGTTGCATTATCCTAAATGTATTCACTGTATACTTTAAGTGGATGAAGTGTATGGTATGTATGTATGTTATATCTCAAATTTTTAAAAAAGAAATCTGGATGCTCCACAACCTCATCAACATTTTGTGTTGTTGGTCTTTTTAATTTTAGCCTGTCGGTGTGTATTTTAATTTGAATATCCCCAATTTCTAATGATATGGAGTACTTTTTCATGTGCTATTATCTTTTTTTTTTTTGTAAAGTGGCTGTTCAATTCTTTTGCCCATATTTGAATTGGGTTATCATTTTGTTATTGATTGATGTAGTCATTATTGATTGCCAATTACCCCAAAATTTAGCATCTGAAAACATTTATTACCTCTCACAGATTCTGAGACTCAGGAATCAGGGAGGTCAGGGAAATGCTTAGGTGGGTGGTTTCGGCACAGTCTTTCCTGAGGCTGTAATCAAGGTGTTGGCTGGAACTGCAGTCATCTGAATGCTCAACCAGGGGAGGCGGCCCCACTTCCAAACTCACTCGCAGGCTTGCTGTCAGGCTTTGGTTTCCTGCCACGTGGGCCTCTCCATAGTGCTGCCCACAATGTAGCAGCTGGCTTCCTCTAGGCCAAGTGATCCAAGAGACAGAACCACCAAGACAGAGCCAGTACAGTATTTTTTATAACCTAACCTTCGAAGTGACAAACCATCACTACTGCCTTATTCTACTGATCACGCAGACCACCCTTGGTGGAAGGGGACTGACTACATGGGCGTGTGAGTAATAAGAGGTAGGGATCATTGAGGGCTGTTGGGAGGCTGGCTACTATTCTTGAACATTTTTTCTTCCCCTATTACCAATCAGTCATCAGTGCATACTAATGATTCCTCTAAAACATCTCTCAAATTTGCTTTATCCTCTTAACACCTCAAAATACCACTCTAGTACCCACATGTAACTCATTCCAGGTCTAATTTCCCTCTCTCTCTCTCAACCACCATATCCTTCAATTCACTGTTTTCCTGGCAACAAATCTTCCAAAGATACCACTTTTGAGCAATTATTTGGCTGCTAAATAACTTCACAATTGTCTGTAGCTAGAGTGTCCAATACTACACACATGTGGCTATTGAGCACTTGAAATGTGTCTCATGCAACTGAGGAACTGAGTTTTTAAATTTAAAATTAACAACTGAAGCAGTACAATTTTTATATTGATTATAGATTAAAATGATAATATTTTAGATACATTGGATTAGGAAAATATATTATTAAAATTTACTTCACCTGTGTTTTTATTTTTTTAATGTGTCAATTAGAAAAAAAATTTTTAAGATTTTATTTATTTATCTTTAGAGGGAAAGGAAAGGAGAGAGGGAGAGAAACATCAATGTATGGTTGCCTCTCATGCGTCCGCTGCTGGGAACTGGCCTGCAACCCAGGGATGTTCCCTGACAGGGAATTGAACCACGGTTGTTTGGTCCTCAGGCCCACACTCAACCCACTGAGCTACACCAGCTAGGGGAGAAACTTTTTAATTACAAGCATGATATTATTGAACACCAGTGGTCTGTAACATTACCTATCACAGAAGGAAGGTACTTAACAAATTAAAACACAGTATAATCACCATATGAGAGATCTACTTCTTGTCTCCCCTTGCCTTTCCATTCTCTTGTTGGCTTAAGATTTCAACAGAATGATTTGCAAAAGTGGCACATAGGAGATACAATGGGTGTGGTTTAAGAAAAAAATTTTATTTTGTGTATAAGAATTTTTAAGGAAGCCTCTTCAAGTTCTATCTTGAATGCTTAAGAAATTAGAAGACTTTTAATACACTATACTCTAGGAAATTAATTTCATTTTCATATTGGCCACATAGTGTCCAAAAGATAGATTATGAAATTGTTAACAGTTCTAAAAATAAACCTAGGCAAACATTGCAAAGCAAAATACACAAAGGAATAAGCAATCAGGATGTAACATTTGAGATAACAAAGTTTGCAACAAAATGATTTTACAAACTAAAGAGTATCAGTGGGGACCCAACAATAAGCTGATTTTAGGGCCTTCCATCCATAGCTAAAATAAACAAGAAAATATTCAGGAAAGCGTACAAAGGGAAGGAAATGACTCATTGATAATACGTTTGCTCCAGAGGATAACCTTTGTACTGAACAGCACAGAGGTCTACACCTAATCAGCAGGCGCCAGGCTGGGCAGTTTAGTTACAAATGTTCAGTTGAAGGGCAGCGAAAGGCAATGCAGTGTCCCTTCCTCGAACTTTTTGCTTTCAGATTCCAGCCTTTAATTCCCTTGACTTGGAAACTCAGATTTTAAGGATCCATATACTTCCAGACTTTGATTATATTTTACATCTGGCAATTCAGTAAGCAGCACTCCTGGGAAAAGTTAAGTGGAAAAAACAAGATAACTTGCATTTTATGAAGTTTAACATATATGCACTCTGTGTGTACCTGTGTGCATGTGGTATGATACAATAAAGAAAATTACTCAGGCCCAGTGAAGCCTTGTTAGAGAGAAGCTTATTACACCCATGTATTGCAAAGTGACTATAAATATATCTGCATGATTTGTTCTAGAAGTATACTCTTTGATTTAAATATCTGAGCTACTCGTCCTTGATACTACATTCAATTCCCCCTAGTTTACATAATTTAGTAAACTTGCACTTTAACTTAAGAAAAACTCAGTTTTAAACATTTTATCACAAATGTTTAGGATTCCTTCCCTAAAACTTTTTTAAAAATTATAGACATGCTTTGTTTTTATGAGAATGATTTCATCTTTTCTAAGTCAAATGTCAATGATTTATATTAGTTAGTGACTTAAAAGAAACACAAAAATAAGATTGCGCAATATGGTGCTAGGAATCTTTTACAACTAAATCAATTCAAAGCTAGTCCTTTTGTGGGCAACCTCCACTCCCCCCACTTTGTTAACTGCCTAACCTCCCCTGCTCAGGTCATTGTCCCGTTTGCCTAACAAAAGAGATGCAGGGGGCAAACGCTGCGAAACTCACTTTAATCCAGTGAACTGTAGTCAAAACCAAGTTCAAGTTCCCAGCAGCTGGTGTCACTGGCAGCCATGCAATGTTGATCTGTGTGACAACTGGTGACTTCAATGTTAGTTTGCTGTAACAGTAAAGGCTGACACTGCTATGGTTCCCTGTGTAAAGGCCTTGGCTAACATGTCATTAAAAATCATATTTCAAGGGAATATTTAATACATGGTGAAATGCTCATTGATGATGATTAAACAACAGTTTACAAATACATTTAGTAATATTTGTAAAAAAATACACATATAGACACAGAGAGAAGATGGAAAGTTATACTCTAAACTGTTAACGGTTATAGTATTTGAAGTGGGTTTTGTTTCCTTTATATTTTTCCACATTTTTTTAAAGTTTCCACAAACTTTTCTTTATAATGCATTACTTTTAAAACCAGAAAGTATCAATTAAACATAGTTAATTAATTTTATTTGTAAGTACAAATATTCAAAATATTTCTAAAAAGTAAATTTTGGCAGAGAGCTGTCCTATTGCTATTAAAAAGCTATGCCATTGGCACAGTATCCCAAAGGAGGACGAAGGAGGAAAAGAGAGGACCTGGAAATACATATGGCCCGGTGCATAAATGAAGTTAATACCTGAGACACTGGTCATTAAGGATTAGCGGGAAAAGGATGTTTGTGGAATAAAATATCAAAAAAATTACCTACCTATTTGGAGGGAAAATCAATTTAGAGCTTCTCAAATTCCAGATTATTAAAGACTTAAATCTTAAACATCAAACAAGAAAAATATTAGGAGAACTATAAGAATATTGACCTAATATTTTGGTCTAAAAGGATATAGGCATAAAAAACAAAGGTCCAGAGATGTAACTATGTAAAACATTTTTATTTTTGACAATAAAAAATCCTTCAGTAAAATTAAAAGGCAAACTAATACAATTATTCACAACAAAAATGATAAAGCATTGCCATACTTACTATATTGCTTTTTGAATTCAACAAGATAAATAGTAAGACTACACTATTGCTAGTCTGAGAGCTCTGGGGGGCCAAGGTATAACTGGGTTGTTTAACATTCATATCCATTAGCATAATGTTCAGATACAGTACAAGGAATTAATGTGTATTGAGTGCTGGTTAACCGCGAAAGGCCACTGAAAGTGGGGGCAGGAGGAGGAGAAAGGAAATACAAATGCCAAGCAGAAATGTAAAATATCCTTTCAGTAATAAAAATGCAAATCAAACTATGACAAGAAATTAGGAGAGGTTTTTTTGGTTCGTTTGTGTGTGTTTGATAATAGATGCAGTAATGAGACAGACAACATCATTCAGAGTGTGGAGAGTTTTGAAGGACCACTGGTGGTCATATTCTTGACCATGTAGTTCTAGAATCTAGCCTAAAGAAATACAATACATATTTGATATTTATGAAGCATACATCTTCTAGACTCTTGGACTCTGCAAATCAGTGTTTTTCTATTATGTTCCAAGGAGTCCTGGGGTCTGCAGTTGAGTCTCAAAGATGAGGAAGGAGGTTCCCCTAACTTTACATGTGGCTTTTATCTCATGTATATATTAGGTCCAACATAAGAATATTTTCTTAAACATTCCACTAAAAAATCAAAATTTGAACACCACTGTCCGGCAGTATATAATTTCTTCAGTAAAGTGCAATGGAGCATCACTTCTCTAAAATTACTGGAAAAGTGAAGAACAATTGCATGTTGCATTCTCAAACACTGGCCTCCACAGTAACTCAAATTCCAGCTTCAGGAAACTTGTGAATCATTCTATAATTGCAGTGCAAACAGTCAGAACCTCAGATGTAAAATCTGACACTATCCAGTGCTTGTTGCATAATAAATAGAAGCCTCGTGTTCTACGATATCCACCAGTGTTCTTTAGCATATTCGTCTGTCCTAACAGGAGCTTCCACTCAGATGTTTCAACACGAGATTTCATTGAAGGATTTATTTACAGAAACTTTGGTTAGATTTAGAGTTTGGGTTGGGTGAAGGGAAATAACCCTACACTACAAGGCCATGACCAGAGACATGGAGGTATTCAAGTTCTTACAACAGCAAGAAGCTGTTACCCCCACTAGGGCTGAAGCAATAAGGTGAGGAAGTCCACTTAGCAGAGCAGAGAAGGGGGAAGCTGCTTTGCAAGGGACTGAGAGAACGAAAAGGTGGGAAGAAATACCCCAACTTTTCTCCTTTTTTCACCCTCCAACCTATTGCTGATATTACCCTATTGGCCAATCCTGCCTGGAAGCCAGCTGGCAAGGGAACCCAGAGAAAATAATCTATGGAAGTTCTGCCTTCTGAGGCACAGTCTAGCAGAGAAGTATGGAAAACGGTTCTGGCAGAGCGCAAGTTGAAAATAGCCAGCATGTTTATAATAGGGGAGAACTGAGAACCCGGGTGCCCACTAATAGAGGAATGCTTAACTAAATAATGGTGTTAATCACTCTCCGATTAAGTAATTAATGGCGCTCAAAAGACCATTATGTGTTTAGGGAGCACGGAAGAGGGACCAACTTCATCATGGGGTTGGGGGCAGAGAGGAGACTCAGGAAAGATTTTTCTCAAATTGAAAGTTAATGCGCTTGGTTGTCACCTAAGCGAAGTTTCTTGTATCTTTGTTTTATATAAAAACAATGCATATTCAGTCTAGGAAACACACACACAATAAAAAACCAAAATCTACTGTCTCACCCCCCACCTCAAGACCACTGTCAACATCTGAATGTGTTTATGGCTTTTAGATCTTATTCTATGCATGCATACACATGTGATTATGTTCTATTTGGGATGATAACACATTCTTTTGTAAACTGTGTTTTTCCATTCAAACCACAAATACATTCTCATCCAATAAGTATCATTCTGTGACATATAAAAACACTTAAAACCTTAAAAAACTTGTTCTCTTCCCTCTGGTAACTAATTTCTATCCTCAGGCACTTAGTTTGCTCCTTCTTTTGGCAATTACCAAATGCACCGTGTGGTGAGCTTCCTTGTGGTCTACGCCTTCACACACTACTGCTCTTAGGCCCATTTCAGGCCACAGCCTGTTTTTCTACAGCCCTCAAACTAATAGCTTTCATGTTTTTTTTAAAGATGAAAAGAAAAGGACACACACAAAGAAGAAAAGCAACAGAGACGTATGTGGCCTGCTATGTGGGCTTTTATAGAAAACATTGTCAAACCCTGCATTATGAATTCCAAGAAATGCTATTTTTGAGTCAAAGGATGTGAACAGTTTTTGAGGCTTTTACTGCATTCTGCCAAATTGCCCTCCAGAAACATTGAAGCAATTTATGTCCTTCTCAGTGCTGGCTTAATCATTTGCCACGCGCTCTGCCTCCAGGATCACTGGCCCAACACGTTAATTAGCTCTGAGCGTTCTTTTGTTCTCAGTCAACTCGATGGTGCATTACCATTTTAAGTTTTCACTTCCCTTAAAAATAGGGTTGACCATTTTCTTTCTTGACTTTAATTTACATTTTGCCCATTTTTTAAAAAAAACAGAGTATTTATATTTCTTTGTAAGACCTCTGTTAAATAAGGATGACACTGTCTTGTCTTTCATATATATGCAAATTTTTTGACAATTTTTACTTATCTTTTTATTTTATATAATAGGATTGATAAAAGAAGTTACAAATTCTGTAATCAAGTCTGCCACTTTTCTTTTGTAATTTTTTCCTTTATTTCTTCCTTACTTTTTAAAAATCCTCATCCAAGATTATGCTTATTGATTTTGAGAGAGAGAGAGAGAGAGACATTGATGTGAGAGAGACGCTGACCTGTTTGCCTCCCCTTATGTGCCTCACTTCAACCTCCACACTCCCTACTGCGGATCCAAGAAGAGCCCTTTGGTGGGCTGGAGAATGCTCAACCACCTGGGCCATGTGGCCAGGGCTATTTCATGCTTACCTTGAAATTATAGGCAATTCACTTATAGTTTCTCATTGCACTACTAAGTCTTTTTAAGATTTTAAATCTTTTAATCCTGCTCAAATTTAGTGTCTGAGAAGAGGCTTTTAAAGTGTGAGTAGGTAATATAATGTGAATCCTGGAATTATATTGCAGGGTTTAATTTGGCCTCACTACATACTACATATTTGAGTAAATTACTTAACTTCTCTAAGTCACAGTTTTATTCTTTATTAAATGGAGATAATAGTAACACCTACCATAAGGTTGATGGAAGAATGTAGAGCTATATACAAAACACAAAAAGCACTTGGCATAGTGCCATTAGCTATTACTATAGCAGTAGGGAATATTCCATGTAAAAGAAATGTCATGTATAAAGGTAGAAAGTTATGAAGCAAGTTTGTGCATTGAGGAAACTAGATGTGGTGTGGTAAAATGGGGTGTCAAGTGTGAGGGGCAAGGTTGACAGGTGGGAGGGGGAGATGGCTTTGAAGTCCAGGCCTGGGAGCTTGCTCTCCATATTACCGGAGATTGGAGCCAAAGAAAGCTTTTATGCAAGGAAGAACCCCACTGAAACGCGTGATGGTGGATGAGCTCTGTGGTAACAAAGTGGAAAACGGACTAGATTCAGAACGTTAATCACACTGCTGTGCCACACAAGTAGCAGCCTACTGCTCCATCCTCCCCTCCCCAAATTCCTGCTAGAGCTCTGGCAGCAAATTCTTTTCCTTTCTGATAGTTGCCTCTTTATTTCTAAGTATCATGTTTAAACTATTTCTTTTTTAACCTTTAAACTTTTTCTATATTGTCATCATAGATAGGATTATTAAACTAATTAATGAACAATGACTCAGAAGAAAGAACGGACTTGCTAGTGAGTGAAAGCCTGGGAATGAGATGGGGGAGGGGTAGAGGAGGTGGAGGATCCCAGGTTAGAGACCACACAGGCAGCCTGGAAGCAGACAGAGGACTTCGGCTTGGGAAATGCCAAGTTTTAAGCACCATTTCCTGTAATGGGACAAGTCCAGTATTGCCCCAGGCTTCTGTCTTAGTGTTTCCTCACTGCTCAGAGGACCAAGTGTGGACAGTTCAGGAGGCAGTCTGGGGGGGTTTTGGAAAGTGCAGGTAAAGAAAATCTGCCACCTAGAACTTTAAACAAAGCTTTCCAATTCCATGCCAGGGAAGGAGTTACAGAGCGTAGATGTTGGGCTCCCCAGCACCCCCCGGTGGGAGGGCCCAATCACTCCTGCACTGCAGCCTCTTGTTTACCCCAGTTTGGGCCTTTCAGACCTTACCATTTCCTGGGTGTGCCATGAAGTGGGTGTATGAATCACTGCTTTACAAGGCCTGTGCACTCCTAGTCAACAATCAACCCGCTGGGCTGGCTGCCAGGCCCCTTTCACTGAAAACTTCGTGACCTTTTAAAAATTTCTGCTGCTCCCCACCCACCCTATCGTCACTCATTCCCAGCCTCATTCACCGTTTAAAACCACCTTTAAAGTATACTGAGTGCCACCGTTTAAAGGGTTCGAGAGAGGAGTTCCTACCCATGGCCTACTTACTGTCAAGGTGGCACTAGGCCCACTCCGTGTAAGGCAAGCACCCAGGGGACACTGTTGTGTCTGAAGAACAACCGGCACACTTGACATTACCATTAGAACAATGGGACCTGGTTGCCTCGGGCAGGAAGTCCATCTTCACAGCGGTCAACTCTCTTTCAAACCCATGCCCCGACCCCTCAAAGAGTACAGAAGAATGAAGGAAGATTTTAAAAATTGAATTTGTGGGCAGCTACAAGAACAAAGAAACAGGGGATTAGGTGGACTAGGTGACTGTGGAGCCCTTTTCTTCCTGGCACTCCCTTCTGAATCATCCCGCTCCACTTGTGACGTTGCAGACGCCTGGCTCCTGCGGGCGTGGGATGCCCTCGCCAGCCCCGGGAGACTCGGGCGTCACCAGCGGTATCACGCAGCGGTCCCGGGGGAGGCGGCCCGGCGGATGCACAGGTCGGCGCGCCAGGGCCCAGGGAGGCAGCGCCCTGCCCTCCGCTGCGCTCCCTGCCCCTGGCCTGCGGCCAGACGCCTGGCGCCCCTCGGCTGTCCTCCCGCGCCAGGTCACCTCCTCTTTCTCCGCATTTCCCTCCTCCTCCTCCCCCTCCCCCGCCTCTTCCGTTTCTAGAGGGAAAGGCTGCAGCCTCCTTCTGGGCTCCGCATCCCCGGCTTAGCGAACACAATTTCCTCCCTGCGCCCCCTCGCCCCGGCGCCACCACTGCCTCCTCCTCGGGTCTGCTTCCCGGTCCAGGTGAACAGCACGTTCCCGATCGCCTCCCCGGACCACAGGTGAGTAAATCTGGGCCTGGAGGGCTGCCGGCCTCTCCGCCCGGCCTGTGATGACCTCGGTCCGCTGCCTCGAAGCTGCCGCCCGGCCGGCCCACCCGCAGCCACTACAGCCACTACCGCAGCCGGCCGGGCGCAGATCGCGGGTCCTGCGGCTCCCTGGGCTCTGCGGCAACAAGAAAGGAGTAGACAGTGGGAAGAAAGGGGCGCAAACAACTTTTTTAAAGAAAATTGATCATTAGCATTTCTGGGTCGAAGCTGATCTGACAGTTGTCGAGGGCAGTGGCTCAGGTTCAACAGGTAGATGGCGTAGCTGTCAAGCGCCCCTGGATTTTGCTTTGGCAGATGCTTCTGAGTGTTCAGAGCTCTTGGCTGCCGCTACTGAACCACTAGACCATTAGATGGGTACAAAATAAGCACGATGGGACTATACCTAGAAAAGTCTGTACCTCCTTGCTTTTAATTCTCTGCATTATGAAAGGCGTTTTTGTGAGGTGTGCATAAATGGTGTGGCCAGAGTAGTAGGTGGGAGAAAATGTTTAACGTGGGTTTGGCCAAATCATGTATACTGTTAGATACAAAGAGCAGGAGAGTCCCTAGATTATTTAATATATCCATGAGGAGAACATATAAACAACCAAGGAGTATATTTTAGAGATTTAGAGGTTGTTTTATTTTAATTGATTTGAGAGTGAGGCAGAGACAGAGATCAGTTTGTTGTTCCAATGATTTATGCATTCATTGGTTGATTCGTTCATGTGCCCTGACAGGAGATGGAACCCGAACATTGACATATGGACACCCACGCTCCAACCAACTGAGCTACCTGGCCAGGGTGTTAAAGCTAATTTTAAAGCTAGTTTTAAAGGTGAATCAGGCGTCTGCCCACTGTGTGAATGACATTTCACTTCAGAAGGACAGTGGGTTAAAGCTATATGAAAGTTCCACTTCAGTGCATCCCATATGTTGAATGAAACATTTCTGGCCCCTTTTTTGTGATGCCTAGCTTTGAAATCAAAGAAATTGATAAGGATCATCCTTGCTCAGTGTGACAATAGTCTAATTATGAAAATAATCCACTGAATTGATATGGGCTGATGACCTCATTTTTACTTTTTAAAAAAGGGACTATCAGGGGAAAGTAAAGACAATGGAAGAATTTATTTTTTCAATGCAAATATTTGTTTCATTCTTATTTAGAACCTACTTTACTTTTAAGCTTTTGTCAGTTGTTATACTACTCTTGAAGTCAGTTCTTAGTCACGAAGAGGATTATTAAGGTGCATAAAGTTATGCTTTACTTCTTGCATAGAATAAGCTACCATTTGTTTTCAAGCTTTTGGGCTAAACCACCACTTGCTTGGAAATTGCAGCTTGGTCTCATGCCATTTAATGTGAAATATCTTAATTACAGATTTAATTAAAGCTATACTTGGGGTAGTCCTGAAAAAAAAGAGAGAGAATATGCCTCATTTGACATAAAAGGCCTTCAGAAAAAGTTATAAACGTATTTATTATGCATGTATTTCCCCCTTTTATAGTATTTCTGGCTCTGATAACAATGAGAAAATGTCTTATTTAATTTCATCTTGTAGATAAATTGCCTAAAAGATAATTATGTTATATAAAGTGATTAATAAAAATGTATGCCTCCTTTTATTAAAGATGAGGGTGGTCTACATGAGAACTTTCTCTGGATGTGTATCTTTATAAATGTTTTCGTTGAAATACAGGGTGGGGCAAAAGTAGGTTTACAGTCATGAGTAATGAAGCGACATTTATCATTTACTGTTTTATGTGCCATAAAAGTGTAAGCCCACTTTTGCACCATGCTGTATTTTGAATTTTGTGATGAAGCTAATAAAACTCTCTCTTGATTTTTTGGTTTTTGGTTTAGAATTTAGAAATAAAAGCAGAATTGACAATACTTTGCTTCCCTCTCATGATTAGTGTAGAGTTGTGTTTCCCAATCTTATCTAATTTTAAAATTTACCTGGTGGTAGATAATAGCAGCTTAAAAAGACTCCCAGGTTGCAGCTTGGGAGTTCCTGAATCAAAATTTCTAAGGAAATGAGGATACTTTTCCTGGCTGGTGTGGCTCAGTTGGCTGGAGCATCATCTTATAAACTGAAAGGTCACAGGTTCAATTGCCAGTCAGGGCACAATCCTGGGTTGTGGTTTCAATACCCAGCTGGGGTGTTTGCAAGAGGTAACCTATGGATGTTTCTCTCTCACATTGATGTTTCCCTCCCTCCTTTCCCCTCTCTAAAATCAATAAGCATGTCCTTGGGTGAGGATGGAAAAAAATAACCCTTAAAAAAAAGGTAGGCCAAAATAATAACACTTTAAAAAAAAGAACAAAATGAACAAAAAAAAAAGGCAACATTGCCACGCACAAGTGGAAAAATAACTCTTGCTGCAATGAATAGCTGACATAATCTGTTAGCATTCCTATAAATTTTCTACTAAAAAATTCAAAATGGACTTGAGGATTAATAAGATTCTAGAACCTGGTTAACAGTGATCAAAACTATAAACAATATTCAATGCGAAAGAGTCTTTTTACAAACCATACATGTGTGTCTTTTCTTTCTGCCTTGAATTATACTAAATTTGTATTTTTAACTATATTCTTTCCTTCAGTTAAGAGGTTACGCTGAATCTGGTTTTTTTTTCCATTCTATGTGATTTCAGGATTCATTTGTGACACCATGGTTGTTCTAGAAACATCCCTTAGCATACTAAAGTTTAAGCATGTAGTTGGAGCATAGCAGATAGAAAATAAAGTGTTTACATTTAATGAAAATGTTACTAACTATGGAAAAGAGGGTAAAAAGTATCACTATCAAATTTAAAAGTATATTTTTATTTTTTAAGATTTTATTTATTTATTTTTTAGAGAGAGGAAAAGGGAGGGAGAAAGAGAGGGAGCAAAACATAGATATGCAAGAGAAACATTGATTGGTTGCCTCTTGCATGCTCCCAACTGGGGACCTGACCCACAACCCAGGCATGTGCCCTGACCAAGAATCAAACCTGCAACCTTTCAGTCTTCAGGACTATGCCGGACCCACTGAGGCATACCAGCCAGGACTTAAAAGTATTTTTAAATGGAATACTTTTTC
>PVKM010024309.1:0-20605 GCA_004027735.1 Carollia perspicillata
GTCTCTTGGTTTTTTTTTTTTGTTTTTGTTTTTTTTTTGTTGTTGTTGTTTTACTTTTAATTATGTTAGTTTTCCCGTAGAAAGAAAAAAAGGAGAAGACATGGTGAGCCCCCATGAACCCATCCCCCAGGTTTGACAATTCACATTTTGGCAATTTTGATTCTCATCTATCCCCACCACCCATCCACTTTGGGGAAGTAGAGGGCTGCGGTATTTTAAAGCAAATGTAAGACAAGTCATTTCCTCTGTAAATACCCAAGAATGCACCTCTAACTGATAAAACCTTTGCTTTCAAAATACAATTTGTTGCACCTGCAACAAAATTACCAGTAGGTCTTTAGCATCATCTAATAACCCTACCATAGTCAGACTTCCCTGCTTTTCTCAGAAATGTCTGCACACGGTTGCTTGTTGGACTCAGGAGTCATACAAGGCCCATGGGTTCTCACACTCTTCCATTCAACCACAGTCTCCTCCTGTCTTCCTCTTTTTTATAGCATTGACTGCTTGGAAACACCAGGTCCCACATCCCGCACAGGGTCCCACATTCTTCGTTTGGCTGTCTGTTCCTTTGCAGTGTCAGGTGACTTGTTTCCTAACCCCTGTCTTGTCCTAGAAACTGGCAAAATTTGTCTTTTGAAAATTCCATTTAAGCTGCTCTGTGGAGAACTGACTGAAGGGTGGGGATGTGGACGAGAGGCTGTGTTGGTTTGCCAGGCAGGAGACAACGGCTCCCTAGATCACAGCCATGGTCCATGGCCTCAGGGGCAGTGTGGACGGAGGGCAATGGTCCCATTCGAGAACTCCTTAGAAGACAGGATCAACAAGACATGCTGACTAACTGGAAAGGTGGATGCTTCTCAAGACCCTATTAAGAATCTGGGCCTCGGCTTGAGATAAACCCAAAAAGGCTGCTTTTCTGGAAAAACGTTTGTATGTTTACTGACATTCTCCTCACAATTATCATTTGTGACAAGTTTTAAGAGCATACAAAGTCACAGTATTACTGTTGGTGTTAAATTTTATTGCTATGGCTTTAAAACATAAACAAAAAGAATTCCTCAACTACTTGGAAATTGTAATGATACTCTTGGGAATACATTTTACTGCTATGGATACTGTAAAGCACAAAGATAATAAATTTAAATTGCAGTATTAGTATTGGGAATGTATTTTATTGCTTTGGCTAGAACACAAAGAAGTAGGATTCATAACTCCTTCTCCCCCAGCAGCAGGTTTATATGCAATGATGCTGGGTCTGGTGTGTAAGGAGGATCAAAGGTCATCAGCATCACAGGTGGAGGGACAAGGTGAGACACCTGGGCTGATGGGAGAAGATACAGAAAGGCTTGGTTCTTGCATGCAATCAGGGAGCTGGGGAGAAGCAGGCCCAGTGAGGAGGAGGAGGAGGTGCAGGTGATTGAGTGGCTTTGAGGAGGGGTCCCTGGGGAGAAAGTGCTCCGAATCCCCACCCCAGGGAGATGTCCCTGCACCCCAGCCACCAGCACAGCCCACCGCTTTACACGCGTCCAAGTTGGGTCCACTTTTGAACGCAAGCGGTGCTGGCCAAAGAACTGGTTTGGGTCTGGGTGCCGCACGGCCTCTCACATGCAGACACTGCCTGTGTCTCTCTCTGTGTCCACCTCAGTGGAAGGGCCACAAGACACTCAGCCAGAAACCTAGAAGGCATTTTTGGCTCTCCTCTCCCTCACCCCCTGCACCTCCTCAGTCACCAGCCCTGCTGATTCTGCTTCCCCAAATATCTTCACGTGAGCTGCCATCTTGCCACACGGTCTGCGGCGCCGTCTTCTCCCACTGGTACTTCACCACAGCCTCTTTGCTGCTCGCCACCCCCAACTCGTCACAGTAATAATGACCCCTGGTTTTCAAGCTTTGAGAACGTGCCAGGGACCGTGCTAGGCACCTTACATCAATGTCTCATTTGACCCTCACGACTTCCCTCTGTTGGAAGGATATCTCTTTTCATAAACAAAGAAACTGAGTTCAGAGGTTAAACATTAAAAGGCATATTGGACTTATAAAGATCACCAGGCATAAGTAGACTATAAATCTTAGATCTTTTCCTGTTCTTTAATCCTTCCTTCTTTCTTTCCTTCCTTCTTCCCTCCCTCTCTCCCTTCCTTCTTTCTTTCCTTCCTTCCTTCTTCAAATAAACCCCTTGGCCTGAAACATAAGAACACTGCCAATTTCTCCAGACTCATCCATCACTACAACTCCAGGTAAGAGTAGCTCTCATTAACAAAGTGACTTACAGTTCTTAAAATATCTCCTCTTGTTATTCCTCTTATCTAGAATGGAACTCTTTTCCTGTCATTATCTAACTTCCACTTACCCTTTAAGATTTATTTTAGACATCATCTCCACCCGAAAATCCACTGTAAAGCTATGCACTTCCTAACACGGTGAGCACACACGTGTGCACATGCACGAGGGCCCCTCAGGGCTGGATCAGCGGCGCCCCTCCTGGCCCCTCCTGTACCCTGGGTGTCTCAGGTACATCCTCGTCACAGTGTTCATCAAGCTATGTGGTAACCACCTGCCTTGTCTTAGAAACATTTCTGGACTGCCGTTTTCCAGCGGGCAGGGACTGTGTCTTTTGGGTGTGAACTTCCAAGATCCCGTGCCTGCATCTGGGCACCCAGTGGCAATCAATGGCGATTTGCCGAATGAAGAAATACAGTGAATTCAACAGTAATTATTAGAACAAGGAGACGTAGCCTTTCGAGTCTCAGAGAAATATCAGGTCATGCTTTTATTCAGACTGAGGAATTATATTTACATACTGTTTTCAGCAATCTGCAAATTACACACCTGTTCTCACTCTACCATCCAGCAAATCGTTGCCTATAAACTCCCGGCAAAGTATAGTTGATGGAGAATAAGCAGTTCCTCTCAGGGCGCTTTAGTACGTACACGGAAAATAGCGCCCTAGCAACCACCCAAATAAATATTGGGAGTCATGTTTACCATGTGACAGCAAACTTGGAATGTTTCAAGGTTTAGCGCCTTTGAATTCTCCCACGTGTCAGAGTCAACCTAAGTTCTGTGAACTTCTTGTTTGGTGGAAAACTCCTAAAATCTCCTTATATGTGAAGCTCTTTTCTTTGCAGCGGGTCCCCAGTGAGGTCATAAACTCCCAGAGCCAGCGTGTGGAATCGGCGAACGTAAAGCAGGAGAAGCTGACAGGAACCAGGCCTCTGCCTCCGGTGGGCTCCTGCCTCCCTTTCTATTCCCATAGAAACGGCCATCTGATCAGCAAAAATAAGTTCAAGACTCTTCTACTGTGTTTTCTTTTCTTCTTCCTTTGGCATAACCCCTCCAGGTTTTGTTAATTAGAGAAATGGACCCGTGGCTGGAACTTTCAATGTCGAAGTTAAACGGTCTCCTAGTAGCACCGGCGTGTTTTTACTCCATCCCGCTCCCGCGACAGCTGTCCTCTCATCATGGGGGCGAGGTGCTCACGACCTTTGGGTCCACCGTCACGGTCCGAGCCACTTCCGGCAGTTGGATAACCTTTACGACTGCACATGTGGCTGGGCATTCATGACGGTCCCTACCGAACAGAGATGAATGTGCTCCATAATGTCTGTTTTTATTACATTAAGCTGGGGAGATGACATCAAAAGGACTACTTTCAACAAAAATGTCCTGTGTCGACAGTTCAATACTCTGTCTACGGGCCCTGGTGACTGCCCTCATTGTAGGCTGGGGAAAGGCTACCTGTGGAGCTACCTGCTAGTTTGACAAAGCCATTCTCCGGCCAGCAGGCTGCTCAGGGTTTTTTGTTTTTGTTTTTTTCACAGCAGCCCTCTAATTCCACCAAACCCACTAGATTAACAAAAACCTGAGGTAAAATAGCACAAAATGATATCCCTGCATGGGCTACTATTAGACTTTGCAACCTACAATTACACCCGTTCAATCTCAATGCCCCCAAACATTATTTCATTAATTCAAGCCATTTCAGAACTGGTGAATATTTTCTCTTTCTAGATTTTCTGTTATTGTGAGGATTCAGCTGTGGATTAGGAAGCAGGAAGAGGTCACCTGAATGCTGTAGTGGAGGGCAGGGGTCCCCCACTGCCCTGCCCCAGACCACCATGCTCTGACTGCCTGTTAGGAACCGGGGCCTCACAGCAGGAGGTGAGCAGCGGGCAAGCTAGTGAAGCCTCACTCGCATTACCGCCTGAGCTCCACCACCTCAGATCCACCACCTCCTATCCCTCCGGTCTTCCATGAAACTGGTCCCTGGTGCCAGAAAGTTTGGGGACCACTGGTGTAGAGCCAACTGCAGAGCCCAGATGACAGGAAAGTACAGGAATAGGGATAAGAGTTGACAAAGTTGAATGGAAGAGAAAAAAGAGAAAAAGAATGAGTAGAGAAAGCGAGAAAAAGATCTCAAAGAGAGGAGAGCAGCCCTCGATCAAGCATCAAGGAGGACCTCTCCAGGCGGGGAGTTTGAGCCCTAGGGCTGGTCTCACACCTGGGGCTGACACCGGTTCCTTATCTCTTATCTCCACGTCCCTCCAGGCTGAGCCCTGGGGACACAGGGCATTGGGAGGACCTGGGCCTCAAGTGGCTCTAAAGGCCAGTGTTCCAAATGTCCTCAGGTTTCTAAGTCAAACCCTTCAAAGATATACGGTGTGTAGTTCACTTACTTTGTAAGAGAAAAAACAATTTTTTCCTAACATTCTTAGTGGGTTTAAAACCTTCCTTGTAAAATAGCTTTCCGGGGTTGAGGAAAAATCTGGGGAAGGATTCTGAAGCTTAGGCACAGCAAAACATGTGTGTTCCTGGGCAGCTCCGAGTTGAGGAGAGGGGCATATGCCTACCCTATTGTTGATTCATTTCGGGCCTGAATGTTAGTGAAGAGGAGGAGTTTGGGAAAGAGAAGGACCTAGATGCCAATAGTAGCTTTGCCACTTACTAGCCACTTATCTGGAGTGAATCACTAAATTTCTGCAGGTCACCTCAGACTTTCCATGAGAACTAATTGCGATGATGCAAGTCAAGTGCTTAGTACATCACTAGGCACCTATTTGACCTCAAATAAAAGTTAGATAGTACCATTTGAAGCAAATAAAAATGATAGGCTGGAACTAGACTTCTCAGGTCTATGAGAGTGAGGAAAAGGGTTATATCCTCATTAGCAAGTCTTGAGGAGTTCACAGTGGTGTATACCGCATTTCTAAAATCAGGTGCTGGAGAAATGAGGGATCCGCTCTGCACTGTCCCTTCCTGAAGGCGAGGATGGACTTGTGCACCTGTGCAGGAAGGAGGCAGGCACCCAGCCAGTGCCAGGAGCAGGGTCAGAATGCAGGAAGCCCAACCGGCTAGAATGCAGGTGAAGCCGGGGGCTCTCCTTTCCTGAATGACAAAAGTCTTCTCCTGAGAAAGGTCCTTCTCTCACCTCAGGGGCAGCTGTGCCAGGCAGAGTGTTAGGGGAGGCTGGGGGCCTTCAGTTATTGTGTTGGCTGAGCAGACAGGCCAGCTGGAGCTCCTCCTGGGTATCAGGTACAGTGCTATCTGGGATCCCACTCTGTTTGCCCAGTTACTTAACAGACAACAGAAAAGGTGCCAATTTGCTCTTCAAAGGCACGTGAACACTGGGTTCCTTCAGCACTCAGACATCACAAACACCCATCCCCCACTTCCTTCCCCCAAGGGGTCTCCCCTCACCTCTCCTTAGGATGGAGAAATAGGTCCTTGCTGATGAGCCATCTAGGACAGAGAACCACCAGCATACTTTTGTGGCAGCAGAGCCTTTCTGCGAATGCTGGTCCTTGGTCTCTGCCCTCCATGGCTGCTGAGGAAAACCAGCTGCATCCTGGGAAAACAATTCCACTCAACAAACAATGCGGTGCCCCCATCAGCCATAATGAGGTCTGGCTCAGATGTTGGCACACACACAAAATATTAATTAAAATAATGCACGTGATAAATAATATTGGGATCCGAAGCACAGTCCTCCTCCAAAATCTTAGCTGGTAATTATGTGGGTACCTGCTAACACACACTCAGAATCCCAGTGTTGCTCACAGGACAAAATTGGTCTCAGGAGGTGGCTCTGCGAGGTCATCTGTTGTGAGCATCCTCACGGTTATAAAGTGAACAATGTCTGAACAACTCAGAAAGGAGATTGTTCGTCCTGATTTTCAAGTGCTAAGTTAAGAAATTTCTTGAGACCCTCAATCATTCAATTTAATAATAAATATTTAAGTACCAGTCACTTCCTGTAAGTCTCTCTCGCTAGTACTAGGGATTAAGTCGTGATGGTGGGGCGAACCATGGTTCGTGTTATCAAGAATAACTTGTTATTGGTTAATATCTGTCCCAGAAAGAAAGTCCTTCTCCACATCTCACCTAAATCTTTCATGCTGTCATTAAAATTCATTGCTACACTTAGTCCTCGACTGAGCTCACAGGATTCTAATTCTAATGCTTCCAGCGCCTCTATTAGGTACCAGGGGCTCAGGGTAAATGTCCCCCCAGTTTATAATGGATAAATGTCCCTGGTCCTCCTGCTCACTACTGAGATCCTGACCTAAGGTTTCCCAGCAATTCCAATACAGCGGAGCAATTGTACGCCATCTACTTTATCTAGATCTTTTAAATTACTACCAAATTTGACATTTATTGCCCTGGTTAGTACAGAGAACTGGCTGGGAAATAAAAAAGACCCCATTATCTTAATTCCAAAACCATTTTCTATTTGTGGCTCAGTCAACACTTTGGCATCTCATTAAAAGTATTTAATTGCATTCCCTCAACAAGAACCCATGCACCACACCAGTGACCACACCTCCTGTGTCCCGGCCCCTCGATTCTATCAGTGTTCAGAAAGCCTCGTGATCACAACATAATGTTCAATCAGGGCAGAGAAATTAATTAAATTAAAATTATTTTTATTGTGATTTAATTAGCTTGATTTAATTACTTTGTTCACTGACTGAGCACTCTGTGTTCCAGCCAGACCCTCACTCTCATTCGTGGCATAAATGTTCCCACAGAATTACATATTTTCTCTGTTCAGCCATTGGAGCGGGCTGGGGGAATTGGCCAGAAACTCATGATTTATCACAATCAGCATCATCACAAATTATAGGAAGCATCCAGCAATATGATCACTTCTAAATGAAGTGTCTGAAAGCAGGTCACACCAGCAGCCTCGGTTGTTAATCCATCATATTTCATAGTCAACCTGACACCCTGTCCAATTTGCTGGGCCGGCTTTATCACTGGGCAGCTCCTGGGAGCTGCTGCCTGTCAGAGGGCCTGAGCCAGGGGTCTGGCTCCTACACAGGCTGCCATCCTTCCAAAGCCTGCCCAGTCCTGCTCGGCCTCCCTACAGCCCATATGTACTGACGCTCCTGCTGCCTCGCCCTCTGAGCCAGGAGTCCAGCTGCTGTGGTTCATAAACTGAAATCCAGCATTTCCTTCCATTACCAGCATAGGAAGCACACCAGAGAATGCTGGCAGTCCCTGGGACTTGGTCACCAAACAACACCATATATGTCCATGGCTACATGACAGCTACACCTTGGAACAGTCTACTTTCATCACTTCTTCAAAATAAGAGTGGGTGTTCAGCCCTTCAGTAGACCACATGTGCTCTCAACCCATTTTAACTCAGGCCACCCCACAATGCATCAGCAGCCTCCCAGCTGGTGTCTCCTGAAAATAAAATCAGCTCTTGCTTACCTATATTTGAAATGTGTCATCGTAATGAATGTGTTCAAAGCTGAACACAGTTGTTTTCTTATGTTCTAACAACTGTATTGCAATACACTGGCTTCCCGCATGATCTTTTGTATTTTATAGTGTGACTTGAAACCATTTTTTTTGAGGAGAGATCCACAGACTTTGCTGGACTGCTCTGACAATAGAGGCATAAGCTTTTTTGGTCCCTGTATTAGTTTCCTGTGGTTGTTGCAACAAATTCCCACAACCTTGGTGGCTTTAAACAACAGAAATTTCTTCTCTCGGGGTTCTGAAGGCCAAAAGTTCAACATCAGCCTCACTGGGCAGAAATTAAGGTGTCCATCCAGCTGCCCTCCCTTCAGAGGCCCTAGGTGTGAATCCTTCTTTGCTTCTTCCAGCTTCTGGTGGCTGCCAGCATTCTTTTGATTGTGGCCGCATCACTATGATCTCTGCTTCTGTCTTAACACAGCCTCTCTTCTCCTGTGTGTCTGTCATTTCTTCCTATCTCTCACCTACACAGACACTTTTGATGGCATTTAGCGCTCAACTGGATAATCCAGGATAATCTCCCCAACCCATGATCCTTCACTTAGTCACATTCTCAAAGGTTGTTTTTCCAAACAAGGTAACATTTACAGGTTTTAAAGATTAGAAGCTGTTATTTGGGGGGGCCACCATTCAACCACTAGCGACCTTATGCTCAATTCTTTATTGACCATATAATTCTGGCCTTGAGTCTGATGATATCAGGGACACAAATTGATTTCAGCTATGTATAAAACTGTACCAATTAATGATAAATGTCCCTGCCAAAGTCCACGAAAATTTGTTAAGAGTTAATGTGATGGTTAATGAGAAAGCAAGTCCTTGAAATAATTACATTTTCAACAAGGCCCAGGAGAGGAACCAGGCCTGTTTCTTCATCTCCAGATAAAGAAAGTAGAAGCTTTGTAAACCTTGTCACAATGATGTGTGCAGTTCTTGGGCCCTGAAGCTCTCACGGGGCTCAGGTCTGCGGTGCTGCTCCTCCTTCCTCCACCTCTCATCCTGCCCCCAGGGTGCCGAACGCAAGTGTTCCGCAACGTGGTGAATGAGGAACTTGTGCTGCTGACCAGAAGTGAAAAAGGGTAGCACTGTGTGTTCTTCAATTAAACTGAACAACAGGAAGTAAGTGTTAAGTTCGACTCTTAACACTGAAGATGTTCTGGCTACTGCTTAGAACAAATTCTCTACAGTCAGGTGTGCCAGACCACAGTTTATTTCCAAAAGGAGTTTTGCAACCACCTCTTCTGGGGACCAGGAAAAGGGTGCATGGGCTGATCCAGGAGCAACCTGATACCATCCTCTGGTCTAGAAATCAGACCTGGCTTTCTGCCCCAGCTATGCTGCTCCTTGTGTGATTTCATTCACAAAGTCCGACCTCTCTAAGTGCCAGTTTTCTCACCTGCAGCAGGGGTACTACATGGGCTCCTTAAAGGCAGGACTCTTATTTTTCTGTATGAAGCTTTGAGCATGTGGACCAGCACACAGAAAGCCCTCATAGTCATGTTCATTTACTTGAACTGAATGTCAGCCTTAACCTGACTCACAGACTCAAAGCGATACTGGACAGACTGCCTCTGAAGATAACTCTGAAACTCTACCCAGACAGAAGGTCAGGATTGCTGCAAATGTCCTTGCCCTTACACTAAGTCATTTTGCAAGGTCTCTTCCAACTCTATGATACTCTCATCCCTTTTAAAATTAGCCTCAGAGAGTGTACATCTGCACTGGAAATGGGTAGAAAAAAGGTCTCCGTTACTCATGCTCCTCAGTGCAGAGCGCATGCCCTACCCAGAGGAACTGTGAGCAAACCCTGGCACTCGTCATCAGGCTGGGAAGAACTTTGAGGTGATCTAGCCCAACATCCTTCTTTTGCAGAGGAGAAACCAGAGCTAAGGCTGCACAGCTGGGTAGCAGCAAGGAACCCAGGTAGCTAGAACTCACTTCAGCTGTCTTCTAGGCCAGTGATTTCTTCATTCTATTATGCTCTGTCTTTGACCCAATGCTTTCACTGGGCCTGGTAAAACTGGCTCAAAGCACTGACTCACAGCTACATGTTCTGAGCTGTCAAAGGGTACAGTATGTTACTGACTCCTCTCACACAGGTGGGGTTGGGAGAACCCATAAATCAAAACCATTACAAGGTACTCTGAAGAGCCGTTGAGTGCTTGGGGAGTGCTTGACTTCGGAGTGTACCATTTTGATTCCCTCCTCTTGCCTTTCCCGCATTTTTTAAAATTATTGTCTTGGTGGTCCCTTGCAGATTACAGCTAAACTATTAAACTGATCACAACCTAGTTTGAAAAATACCAACTTAGTTTCAGTAGTATACAGACACCCTGCCCCTGCGCATCTCCACCTCTTCCCCTTTATACAGGGTGAAAGCAGGTTTACAGCTGTGAGTTCGCAAACACAGAGTTTATTCTTGTATTACCGTTTATTAATTACTGTATTATTTTCCATACAAACAACTGTAACCCTACTACTTGCCCACCCTGTATTGTTATCATTACAGATCACGTCTTTATACATCATATGTCCATTAGGACAGACCGACGATCACTCTTTTATGCGTTTGCCTATTGAATCATGTGGGAAAAAGAAGGGACAAGCCATAACGAAAGCAAAATGATACTGGGTTTTACATTTACCTATGTAGTTGCCTTTACCAGTTCTTTATTTCTCTTATGACTTCAGTCTACAGTCTAATGTTTTTTCATTTCAGCCTGAAAGGCGGCCTTTAACATTTATTGTAGGGCAGGTGCGCTAGTAATGAAGCCTCTCAGCTACTGTTCGTTGGGAAATGTTTTAATTTCTACTCCATTCCAGAAAGATTACTTTACCAGATATAAAATTTCTTTTTTTAATTTGCATTTTGAGTTTGTTTCTTATTTTGATTGAAACTGCTAAGAGCCCACTTTTCCCTACCTACTCTGGTTGTTTGACTTTTCTGTTAAAATGTGTTCAAAAGTGTTAAGCCATATAAAGAGGATTCCTCCAAGGTGCTTTCCATAATTATTCCTTTTTTGCATATGGAGCTAAAGTATTGTTCCTAAGAAATAGGAAAACATACCTCTCCTTTGTTAATCCAATTAAAAAGCAGGAGTGCTACACCAAAATTTCCACCCCAAATTCCAGAGATGAGCAAAACAAAAGCCCCAAACTTCTTCCACAAGAGAAAATCCTCTCTGCCAAGTTTAAGATAAACAGTCCTGGGAATACAAAACATCAAACATGTTGATGTACTGGAATCAACTGCACCAGACACATTCCTAACGTCGGGAACATGTATTGCGAGTAAAGTAATGGTAACATAGAGTGCTAAAGTAATCAAAAACTGGTGAATCTCTGAGAATGGAAAATTGGAGAAAAACATCGTCATTAAAGCTTTCCTTTCAGGGAAGTGGATTAGAAGGACTGTCAAAAGTAAGCAAAGACAGCCCTGGCTGGACAGCTCAGTTGGGGAGAGTATTGTCCCAATATGGCAAGGTTGCAGGTTCAATCCTCAGGGCACACACAAGAATCAACCAATGAATGTATAAATAAATGGGATACTAAATTCTCTCTCTAATCAATTTTTTCAAAATAATGTTTAAAAATAAAGCAACTAATGAATGCATAAATAAGTGGGACAACAAATAGATGTTTCTCTCTCTCTCTCTTCTTTTGTCCAAAATCAGTCAATAAAAAATTAGTCCTGGCTGGTGTGGCTCATTGGATTGAGCACTGGCCTGCAGACTGAAAGTCTCTGGTTCAATTCCCAGTCAGGGCACATGCCTGAATTGTGGGCCAGGTCCCCAGTTGGGGACATGCAAGAGGCAATAGATTGATGTTTCTCCTGCACATCAATGTTTCTCTCCCTCTTTTTCTCCCCCCTTTCCCTTCTCTCTAAAAATAAATAGATAAATGAAATTAAAAAGTACAGCAAACAGTATGCATAACTTCACAGTCAAGACAACATCATGTCACAAGTATTTACTATAATCTTATATTCTATCAGATGCCACTTTGTCATAAAAGATGAGGTATCCAAAGACTGCTGACAAAAAATACATGAGAAAAAGTAAAGCAATTGCTATATTGGTTTCACTCCACATTCTTTTCTTTGAAGAGCTTTGAAGTTCACTGTACATGGGCAATATTGATGTACGGCACAGAAATGAAAAGGCTATGGTTGGCATAGCATAAGCACTCTCTTTGGAGAGATGAAAGAGCTTTGGTTTATAATCATCTGTACCATTTAAAATCTGGAAGTATTGCTCCATACAATTTAATGTCAGAGGACAAGGAATGGACCGTTTTTAAAATTATTATCACAAGAGCAAAGAACACCATAAAAAATGATAAACTACTTGTGTAGCCAAGAAAACCTATTTTAGGAAGAAGTGCAAGAGGGAACATAATGAAAAGACAAATGATTATTAGTGTGTTTGTCCCTCAAGATACCAAGATCCACTATAGTCTCCAGAAAAAAATTCTGAATAGCAGTAGGAAGCCCTGTTTTAATAATTAAAAGATAAGGTGATATAGCTCCAGTATTCTGAATTATTATGCTGCCTGCCACCACCACCCTTTCAGATAATCCAAATGCAAAGACTCCAAGATCTTGATCAGATATCATACTGTCTGAATACACATATAAACAGGAGATAAACTAAGAGAGAAGACAGGAGCCCTTGCTGGGTGGCTCGGTTAGTTGGAGCATCATCCTCTAGACCAAAAATGTTGTAGGTTCAATCCCTGGTCAGGGCACACACCTAGCAGATTTTCATCTTCAGTAGGGGTGCATATTGGGGCAACCAATCGATGTTTTCCTCTCATATCAATGTTTCTCTCTCTCCTCTCCCCCCTTTCTCCCTTCCTCTCTCTCTACTGTTAATAAATATACTCATATATCCTCGGGTGAAGATTTTTAAAAAGGGGAAGGAAAAAGGAAGCCAGGAGAACAACTATCAGCAGCAAGAAACAAATCCAAGGATACCAGTATGAACCATAAAATAAGCTAAGCCAAGGATGCCACTTTCCATGATGGCCTTCATCAAATTAAATACTGAGAAACTAAATGAAACACCTCAGGATCCTGCCTGTGAAGTTCATTGCTTAGCAACAGGCTCAACTCTTCTACCTCCATGTTCTCAGGCTGCTGGGAAGAGACGTACAAGCTGGAATCAGCATTGGTGATCTCCCAGGGCACTTTCATGGCTGCTTGCTGGTGGACTACTAGGTCCACCTGCAAGCTACTAACCCTGCCCTCCCATTGTTAGTTGTGCCAGAGGCAGAGTGGTGGGCCCAGCCCTTCTGGTTACTCTCCCTCACCAGAGCAGGAAAGCAACATAAAATTCTTGTTTGATAGTTGGTTATCTTTTTGTCAGGACTTTATGTCATTCCATTGCCTTCTGGCCTCCATGGTTCCTGAGGAGAAATCCATTGTTAATCTTGCTGAAGATCCCTGAACATGATAAGTCACTTCTCTCTTTCTGCTTTCAAAACTCTCTTGTCTTTGGGTTTCAACAATCTGACTTCTAAGTGTCTTACGGTAGATCTCTTTAAGTTTATTGTTTATGGGGTTCATTGAGTTTCTTGGACATGTATATTCATGTATTTCTTCAGATTTGGGGAGATTTTAGCCATTAATTATTCAATGTTTTTCTTCCCCTCTCTATCACTCTTCTGCTAGGACTCCTATATTGTGTACTTTAGTATATCTAATGATATCTCATACATCCTTCATGCTCTGTTCATTTCACTTCATTCTTATTTCTTTCTGCTCCTCAGACTGAATAATTTCAGTTGTCTTATCTCAAGTTTATTAATCCATTTTTTTTTTGCCTGCTCAAATCTGCTGTTTAAATGCTGTAGTGAGTTTTTCATTTCAGTTATCATACTTTTCATCTCCCAAGTTTCTCTTTGGTTCTTTTATATAATTTCTATCCCTTTGTTGGTATTCTCATTTTGATCATTCATTGTTTTTTACAAAAATATTTATTTATTGTTTTAGAGAGAGGGTAAGGGAGAAAGAAAGAAGGAGAGACACATCAATGTGAGAAATATCCATCAGTTGCCTCTTGTACATGCCCCAACTGGGGACTATACCCACAACCTAGGCATGTGACCTGACTGGGAATAGAATCAGTGATGTTTTGCTTTGTGGGATGATGCCCAACCAACTGAGCCATACCAGTCAGAGCCCTACATTGTTTTCTTAATTTCCCTTAGTTTTTTCCCCCGTAGCTTCTTTTAGCTCATTGAACATATTTAAGACAGCAGATTTAGTATCTTTGGCTAATAATTTCAATGTCTTAAATTCCTCAGAGATCATTTTTCCCTGTTAATGGGCCATATTTTTCTAATTTTTTGGTATATTTGTATTTGTTGTTGAAGACTGGATATTTTGAATATTGTACTGGCAACCTTATAGATCAAAGATTGCTTAGTTTTCCTTGTTCAGTGCTAAATCCAACAATTTTTAATTTTTCCAAACTATTTTTGCGAAGTGTATATTCCTTATTTTTTGTGGTCCCTAATGTTTGGGTTCTGTTCTATGTGCAGTCAGCTAATAACATAACAGAGATTTCCTTAAATGTCTGCTTCCCAAAAGAGGTGAGGGAGTGGGAAATATTGTCTTGTCTTTTTAAATTGCTTCAGAAACTGTTTCAGTCCATTAACAGTCTGACCATCCTGCTATCTCAGTCTGACCATCCTGCTATCTCAGTCATTGTTTTGGTGGGCAGATTTCTGGAGCGTCCTATACTGCCATCTCTCTATGTCATCACCCAGTATTGATTGACCTTAATTTAGAAACGAAACAGAGGAAATATTATTGATTCAAAGTTCAAAGTACACGTTTTCCCCAAACATGGAAGAATATTTCATTAATGTGGGCCTTGACTTTCCAATGGTCTCTCATGAGAGATTGAATAATCCAGTAATTTTTTGTCTGCTGTCAAATCATATATATTCTAAAAATGCCTTTTGGAGGCAAGCAAAGTATAAAACAGGCTGGAAACATTATCTGGAAGATATAAACCTAGAAGAGTCTACCAGGAGAATCAGAAATGAGATGCCAAAGTGATGTTGCTAAATGAGATGCATCTTCCAAGGTGTGAAGAGAGAAAACAAGTTCTCAGAGTCAAAGAATGTTTGGTCAAAGGAAGCATTGAGTCTGAGGGCAAAGAAACCCATGAATCTTGTATTTATTATATGCTCTTATCACTTGGCTGCCTGGTGGCTTTTGGTCTCCCCATCTTGTGGTCCTATTTGGTCATTTAACTTGCATATCATTTATCTTCTTCTAGGACATGTGTTCCTTATTCTAATATAATTAGATTTCTCTCAAGAGCAAGAATAATTTCTTAAATTGAAATTAAGCTGAAAGTACAGGAATAAGAAGGAGGAAGAGAGTGCCATCAGCAGGGCAATGATCCCTCCAAAAGCTTTGAATCCATTCTTGCCTCTTCTGAATTCTGTTGGCTCCAGGCATCTCTTGTCTTGGTAGCATAAGTCCTGTCTGTGCCTCTGTCTTCACGTGGCATTCTTCCCTGTGTGTTCGTGTGTCATCTCTTCATTCCAATCTCTTGTGAAGATTCCAGTCATTGCACTTAGGGCCTACTCTAAATCCAGAAGAATCTTATCTCAAGATTCTTAAACTTAATTACACCTGCAAAACCCTATTTCCAAATGAAGTCACATTCACAGATACCAAGGTGTGGTATCTGTGACACAAAAATACATTTCATTCTTACGCAGTTTCTGGTACAGTTTCTAAAACCCTTAGGTTTTCCCGAGTGATAAGACTATTTTTTATAATTCATAATGAGTCCCTTTCAATCACACTAGAGTTTATGCTAATGGCAGGGCCTCTTGATAGGGCTGGTTACCAGGAAGACCCAGTGATTAGAGTGTTAGAACTTTCAGCCCACTCAACAACATCTGATAAGAGGAAGAAATGAGAGCTGGAGATTGGCCTTTATAAAAACACTGAAACGATGAAATTCAGAGAACTTCCAAGTGGGTGAACACATCAGGTGCTGGGGAGGTGGCCCTGGCAGAGGGCATGACAGCTCTGCATTGTCACCTTATACCTTGCCCTATGCGTCTCTTCCATCTGGCTATTTCAGAATTGTAGTCTTTATAATAAACCAGCAAACACAAGGAAACTGTTTTCCTGAGTTCTGTGAACTGTCATAGCCAATTATCAAACCTGAGAAGTGGATCGGAGAGTCCCTCAACTGATACCTGATCTGTCAGAAGTATGGGTGGCCTGAGTTTTGCAACTGGCATCTGAAGTGGGGACAGTCTTGTGGGACTGAGCCCTTAACCTGTGGGGTCTTCACTTACTCTGGGCAGTTAGTGTCAGAATGGAACCGAACTGGTAGACACCCAGTTTTGGTGTTGAAGAGTTGGAGAATTGGTTAACATCAGAGAAAACAACCCACAAAGGTTAGGGTTTAGACATATATTTGGGGGGGGGGTTATATAATTTAACTCACTACAGAGGGGAGGGAAAAAAGAAGGATTTGTGTTCTTCACAAAATCTAATAGTACTAAGCATGTATTAATTAAATCTATGAATGTTATTTATGGCATCAACCTAAGAAGGCAAAGTGGAGAGGTTAATGGGTATGTCATGAGGGAGACCGTTTTGCCTCTGGTTAGACATGGGGTCTTTGCACAAACTTTATTAAAAATATTTTAAGACTTCTTCAGGGCTTTTCCATCTGCCCATCAACCCTGAGTTTACATGGCAGGTGGTCTTTTAGGAGGAGGGGCAGGAAACATGGACAATCATTTAATGAGGGCAATATCTGTGAGCTCATCACTGGAATTGTCAGCGCTGCCAAAGAAAGCTAAAGAAGCCTCCAAAGATCTGGGACCCAAATTTTGGCCCCTTTAGACGTCCTTCCTGGAATGCCCCCTGCAGTTTCTCACCACTAAAAAATAAATGATTGAGATTCATGCCAAGGTCAGACAGCCAATGAAAGGGATACTATTGTTCTCAGTCTTATGAATTTTTATTCTATTTCATGTTCTTTCCCTCCCTTTTATAACAGTACATTTCCTCTCTTTTCTTTTTTATTTTTTAATAACAAATAATAACAAGTATTTGCTTTCACAGACATGCAATTTTTGTCTTGCATCAATGCTACGAGGTTGGTATCATTACTGCTGTTTTAGAGAGAGTGAAATGGGGCCCCAAAGAGGTAATACAAGGCTGTACAGACATCAACGGTGAAGCTGGGAATCAGACACAGGCACTAGATCTCATGCTTTTTCCCACACCTTACGGAGTCTTCATTTCTATTCCTGCTGTTTCGTTTTCTTCCTTTTTACACATTTCAAAGGCATCCATGGGCGCCCATTACTCTAAGATCCATGGTTCGCAGCACTCAGAGCACCAAAACTGCCCAGGGAGCTTTTGTGAAAGCTGATGGCTGCCCGCCCCGCCCCCCTGCCCCCCCACACACAAACCCAGGGATCCTAATGTGCAGCCCGGATTGAGAAGGACTGCTATAGATCATGTTTGCACCTTTTATTAACTATAGAAAAGAAAATATTAACTCCAGTTTAATCTAATCTTTGGAGCACATCTTATTAAACCTGCTTGATGAAAACCAAGGACAAAGTAACCACTGAGACCCGTAGGTGGTGAGTGGAGCTGACATCTTAATGCCCCTCCTTTCCCAAATCCCACTAAAACGACCACAGAATTATATTCAGCAGGAAGAAAAGTCTGTACCATTCATGTCAACTAAGGAAGAATGAAATCAGCGAGCTAGAAACTTAGAGGAAGTAGGTACGATTTGGGGCAGGTGAAAACAGATGGGTCAAAGTACTAACAAGAACTGTTCGGCACTTATGAGGAAACACCGTGTGGGAAGTGCATGGGTGAAATTCCCCCGAAGACCTGGGAAATTCTCAAACTTGCACTGGAAGAAAATGAGCCTATGGGACAGGAGGTGGGGGACGAAGGAGAGCAGTCTGGCCGTGACACCAGTGCCTCACACAGAAGCCGGCCACCCTGGAGAGATTTGGGGAAGCCCCCATCAGCACCTCCACCACAAGAGACTGCAAAGGAACTGTTTGAATAAGCAGTGAACCCCTAAGACAAAATGCCTTCCCAATAATTTGCCACCAGCATTCCCCTGGCAGACTAGATCCCTAAGCAAGAAAAATAAAACTACCAAACAAATAAAAACTTAAAATTTCCCCTTTGAGACTAAAACAACAGGAACTAACACACTGAAGTTTCCAAGCTGGCCAAATACAGGTCTCCTCTGAAGGAAAGAGCAAATGGAAACAATATTAATATCACGGAACATGTGCAAAGGTTTGGTACATATTTGAATACTCAGAACAAATGTTTATCTGTTAAATAAACTTATCCCAAAAAGCAGAGAATAAGTTTAAGACAAGATTTAATTTGGATTTTAACCAATGTTTCAAGGCCATTTTGGAGAATAGCTATAAAGAGCAAACAATTGATAAACATTGCTATGAATGAAAAGCATGCTCACTAGAATTTTTTTTTAAATCATTTTTAATGTGAGCAGTGTGGCAGATTTAAATGTTCAAACATGGCGAGTCCCCCAAGCCACATGCAATATGACTTACCTCTTCTGTCCAAAAGGTGAGCCTATTTCCTCCCATCCTTCAATCTGGGCGGGGGCTGGGGAAAGTTTGTGACTTCTGTAACCAACAGAGTATGCTGGAAGTGACACTGTGCTAGCTCTGGTCATAGCCAGAAGTCTGACAGCTTTTGCCTCCTGCCCATTGGATGTCTGCAGCTATGCAGAAGATGCGAAAACCCTGAGACACTACCATGGAGACAAAGAGAGAGAGAGAGAGAGTTGTGGGGGGCGAGCAGACAGACAGATAGACAGACAGATAGAGGCCATGACTTGGAAGAGAGAAGGCAGCAAAGAAGTGAACCCTCCATTCCAGCTATACCTTTTTGGGTCATGTAATCAGAGATAAACCACCCAGCCAAGCCAGCAAATTCCCAACCCTAAATATCATGAGCAAAATAAAATGATTATTCCAAGCCACAAAGTTCTGAGGTAGTTTATTAAACAGAAATAGATGGCAGGCAGAAGCAGCCAACAACAGCCTGGGGAGCCTCACAGGAACGGTGGGTTTGGTGAGTGTCTACTTGTTGAATGTTAAGATCCCAAGCCCCATTCCCCAGCTCAGCTCCCAGAGTGCTTGGCAGCTAGGATGTTACCCTACAGACAAGAGACACACAGATTCTCCTCTGGGAATTCTGACCAGCTCTAGGGGAAAGACCTAAAGGAACTCACTTGGGAGCTCCTTACAGCCACACTACAGAGAGGGAAAATAAAGTGAAAGGGAATCCACGTGGTGGTGGCAGATGCGTCCTCCTGGCCAGATCCCACAGCCCACTCCCCAGTGCGCAGGCCCTGAGCAGGCACAGGACGGGTTTTGCAGAGGTTCCGCAAGATGGCTTCCTGAGGATGCCAAGGGGACAGTGGAGCTAAGCGAGGGGAAGCACAGTTCTCAGGAAATGAATGCCACACAGGTGCCTGGGTGAGTGTGCCCTGCACTCCATTTTCTCCACACCTCACACCAGCCCCCTTCTCTGGGGTCTGGCTATTTCCATTTGTGGTCCCATCCTTCACGGCCCAGAGCAGGGCTTCTCCCTCCATTCAATTTTTCCTGATTACTCCAGTCCTCACCAATTATCTTTTTTTAAAATCTCATCCAATTCACGCAGTAGGTCTCACACAGTTTGGGATTTAACTATAAAGTTTTTGAACTGCATATAATTTCACACATAATTCCCAAGCTGTGCGATAACAACAAGGACAATGCCATGTGCTTCTCTGTGGTCCCACCGTACCTAGCGCAGGACTAAACCCAAAGTGTAGGCTTAAAGGCTATTTGAGGGCGAGTGTTGATGGGTGAATTACAGATTCATTTATGCATTTCTACAGGGCCTCTTATCACAGACGCAATGGTATTTTATAGGTAGGTAGATCCAGGAGAGAGAATGTTCATACCTAGGAACTCAGGTACAGAGCTGAGCTCCTTCCATTCACGGCACGGTGTTGTAATTGGCCGGTACAGAACCTCCCCCTTCTTTCACTTTATTTGACTTTCTTCCCCTTTATTTTTGATCGCTATGACCTGTCTCCTTCCTCCCCAAAGATGCCCATCTAATGTATTAAGAAGTTGCCCTAGGAAATATACATATTTTTAAAAGAAAGCGTTTTTTGCACTTGTGTGCTTTTCTTAATTTTAAATGGTCTTATGCTATAGCTTTTGTTCTATTTATTGCTTTTTCAGTTAACACTCTTCCTAAAGAACTGTGTTTGTGCCTTGCTTCACTTGCCGCATGGTAGGCCACTGTTAGCTCCTGTCACGGTCCTCTCTTCGTTCCCTGCACAACAGACACTGATATTGCCTCTGGCTCCCTGGGGCCCAAAGCAATGCTGTGAAGGACATCCTTACATGTGTGTCTCCGTATGGACATACACAAGAGTTTCTCTGGCATATATTGGGACTGCCATGTCTTGGAATATAAAGATACAGAATTTGGCTAAGTATTTTTGAATTGCTCTCCAGAATGGCTACGCACATCTCCCTTCTTCCAGCTGTGGATGAGAATTCTCTGCGGTGTAACTCGGAAACACCTGTCAAATACAATGACAGAAATAGCTTGGGGAGCAGAGTTGAAGCCCTCGGAAGGTAAGCCTTACCGTGATTCTCATCAACTCCAGGAAAACAGAGGCTGGTGCTTCCGGGTTCATTTACCTGCCCCACATCCATGGACCAAAAGGACAAGGATAAGCTGTTTGTTCTTGCTCATTCCCTCTTTCCATTC
>PVKM010024310.1:0-20598 GCA_004027735.1 Carollia perspicillata
GCAAAGGAAATAGACATAGAAGTCCAGGAAGCACAGAGAGCCCCAAACAAGATGGACACGAGGAGGACCACACCAAGGCACATCATAACTAAAATGCCAAAGATTAAAGATAAAGGGAGACTCTTAAAAGCAGCAAGATAAAAGCAAATAATTATCCACAAAGGAATTCCCAGAAGACTGTCAGCTGATTTCTCAAAAGGAACTTTGCAGGCAAGAAGGCATTGGCAAGAAGTATTCAAAGTGATGAAAAGCAAGGACCTACAACTGAGATGACTCTGACAGCAGAGCTATCATTTAGAATGGAAGGGCAGATACAGTGCTTCCCAGACATGGCAAAGCTAAGGGAGTTCATCATCACCAAACCATTATTATATGAAACGTTGAAGGGTTTTATTTAAGAAAAAGAAGACCAAATCTATGAACTACATATACATTAGTATTAACAAACAAGCAAACAAGCAGAACAGAAACAGAACCATAGATGTGGAGAACACTGGGTTGGTGGCCAGTGGGTAGGGGTATCTGAGGGAATGGGAGGAAAGATGAAGAGATTAAGAAGTATAAATTTGTAGATGCAGAATAGGCAGGAGGATGGTAAGAGCAAGTGTAGGGAGGAAATGGAGTTGCCACAGGACTTATATGCATGACCCATGGACATGAACCAAGCAGGAGGGGTTGCTGGTGGGCTTGGGGATCCTTGATAGAGGAGAAAAAGGGGAAAGAATGGGACATCTGCAACAACATAATCGACAAAGCAATAAATAAAATAATGGTAAGTTTGAGTGAAAGAACTTTGGATGATTTCCTTGTGATTTGTTTTGTTTCAATGTTCTTATATTGTTTCTTAGGATTACTATGGTAGAAAATTTCAGACTCATTTCTATTTGAGGAAACTAATGTTCAGTTCACAGAACCATTTTTGTCTATGTTCTTCAAAAACTGGAAAGAAGGGGATATTGCTCATTATCTGGGCAGTAACAGGAAAAGGAACAGAGTTTAGCAGGAGTCCAGACTGCCTGTAGCATGACTGCGTATTTGAGTCTGTACTAGTCACTCTGCTAGAGTAACAAACAGCCACAACATTGCTGAGTCTCATGATAATGAACAACTCTTTTTGGCTTTAAGGGCTAAACGTTAGCTTTGGGTCTGCTGGGCTCTGCTGGTATCGTGTGTCTTCTCCTTCCAAGAACTGAGACAAGGAACAGCTTTGATGACAATACTCTGCCCACAGCTAAGCAGGAAAGGGGCAGGACGGGAATAAAGCCTGATTCCATATTGTCTTGTCTTGTGTCCTCATTTGTGTCACATACTTACGTTTTGCCCTTTTATCAAACTATAAGCTTCTTGAAGGCAGATATTAGGGCTTTGGATTCCAAGTTCTTTCATCTTTTAGCGGGTTACCTCGGGCAAGTTTTTTGGCTTTGTGTGATCTTGAGTTCCTCATCTGTTAAATGCGGATAATAGACCCACGTGTAGATTTGACGTGAGGAGTAAATGAGATAACACCTATATCACCCCTGGGACAGCAGAAGCTCAGTAAGTTTTCACTCTTGTCCTGTTTCCCTGTCTTCTCTCTCCCCTCCTCCTCCTCCTCTTCCTTTTACTATCCGATCCATTCTTTTTCTCTTATTACAATTGTTTCACAGGACAAACTTTTCTTGACAAGTATATGTGTATTCTAACTGTTCTTGCAAAGTACTCGCTGGGGTTACCAGAGTCACTGGAAATACTACGGCATGATTTTTAATGATTGACACCGTGCATCTCTGTCAGAAGGTTCATTAGCACATCTCGACTTCCTTATATACTTTAAAGCTTTCTCCTTAGTGTGGTCTCTGGTCATGTCATCATTTCAGAAGGGTTTAGGAGATACCTGAGTTTAAAAAAATAAAGGAGAGAATGAGAAGGAAGGGAGGAGAAGTGCATTTTACGCATAAAGAGATCAAAGTGTAAAGCAGTTGGTACAACTGTTCAGGTGATAAAGTTAGGAAGTCGGGCTGGATAGCTATAGCTAGGAGTAGAACACTGGCCTTTTGTCTCCTAAATCAACGTCCTGTCCATTTTTACTTTGCAAGCACCCTCACGAAACATGATTTCCAGTGGCTTCTTCCTGGAAATGGTTTGGTCATTTCTTGCTCATGCATTCGTGCAATTTCTCCCCGCAGGCTCTCTTTGTCAGCGGCCACCCCCCTGCGACCTATGACACACACGGCCGCCAGCCTCGTCTTCCTCAAAGGTTGCTCTCCTGTATGTCGCTTTCCTGCTCGTCATCACATTCTTTTCAGTGACGAACTTTCTGGATTCCTGATTCTTGCCAAACCAGTCTGTCCTTTACATTTGTTTTGTGCGTTCTCCCAGTAGGCTAGCCTTATCTGCATCATGCAGTTGATGATTAATCCTGTGTATATTGTTTGTGGAATATCGCATCTTACATAGGCAAAGGGAAAATGTATGGATGCACACATTTATCAGCTGTATTTTGGGCAGCTGTGATGTGTCAGGCATGAGGTGATGGGAGACAGGAGTTAAGAAAATTTTGATTTGTAGAAGAAAGTACAGTTCTTCAACAGAAAAGAAGTAGAAAGGTAATTTAAGTTGTGTTAGTTTCCTATGGCTGCTATGACAAATTTTCACAAACTTGGTGGCTTACAATGACAGAAATGTATTCTTTTAAAACTCTGGATTCCAGGGACAAAGTCAGTATCATGGGGTTGCCAGGACTGTGTTCCCTTCAGGCTCCCCATATCAAGACCCTTAACTGAATCACATATGTCCTTTTTCTTTTTGCCACATAATATTCATAGGTTCCAGGGATGAGGATATGAGTATCTTTGGAGGGTATTATTCAGCCTACTATACAAATCATGGGATCATAAGTACTTTTAAGAAATTTTCACATAAGAATATTAAAAATAGAGTACTTAATTACTTAGTACTAAGAATTTTTGTCTGTATTTTGTAATAGTTGTGTTATTTAGAATTGTATTGACCTACTTGTAACAGAACATTCCCCACAGACTACCACTTTTCGGAAAGGTGACTTAAACAACAGAACTTTATTTTTCTTTTATAAGACCATCCAGAAGCAGGCAGGCCTGGGCTGACTAGTGTACAGCTTTAAGGAATTGTCAGATACCAGTATCTTCCCATCTTCATGCTCTGTCAGTCCTGCATTCCATCCTCAGGGTCACCTCGAGGTCCACCACGGCTGCTGCAGCTCCAGGCATTACGCATGCCAGGCACAGGGCCTTGTCCTCACATCTTGATGTCCAGGATGTAATAGCTGCCTACAGATGCAGAGCTGGAGAGTTCGGGTTTCCACCAGAGCACATTACCCGCTTCTTTTTCTAGGAGAGGAAGGGAGCTGGCTATCGAAACTCCATTAGCATTCTCTTCACAGTAACACTCTTAAAAACATTTTTTGGAGCAACTTTTATATGCTAAAGCACAGCTTAAGTCATAATACAAAGATGTATTATGATGGTCTCTACACTTAAGTTACTTGCAATCCAGTTAGGAAGACAGAATGCATAGAAAAGGATTTTAAAAATACACTTTGGTATCCAATGAGGGCTCTGGGTGGTAAGTGCATGTGGTACACCTTCTGGAAGCTGTGGGGCCAGTCGGCTGGAGAGCAGCTGAGTGAATAAGGGAGCGTATTCCCCTGGAGTTTGTTATGAGGGCAAGTACAAGCAGGAAGGCTCATGAAGTGACCAGTGAAGACTGACTAGACTAGATCGATTTGGTTAGAGACATGCATGGAGGAGGAAAGCAGTTCCCCACAGGAACCTCCGGTCCCTCCCTAGACAGTAAGGAAGGGATCAGATTTGTAAATAATGATAGAAATATTCAGAATGTTAGCATATGCCCAGAAACTCTGTTGCTTCATATGAGGTGCTATACAAACATTTCATATCCTTTGAACAATTCTGCAAGGTGAGTATAGTATTTATTTAGTTAGTTTTGGTGTAGTCATCATTCCTTCTCTGCAGAGTGGTCCCTTCCCAATCACAGATGAGGACACATTCAGAGACTCATCCAAACCCCCGGCCATCTAGATCTTGAGTAGAGACGCACACGGTTGGGAGGAAATTGTGGCACAACCGCTGGCAGCATCTGGAAAGAAGGTCTATGTTCTGTCGCAACTGCGATCCTTGGGGCTTCCGTTTGTGGGAGGTCAGCCTACTCTTTAGTGCTAGGAGTCATCCGCTGCTCTTCCAAGTCATTCCTTGTTGTTGCTAATGTTGGTCAGAGCTAGTTTCCATTCCTGACAACAGAAGAACTCTAATCTTTGGGTATCAGAGAACATGCTGCAGGCAGCAGACCCTCAGGGATAGGAGGGGGTTATTCGGAACTGCTTTTCAGTTAAAATTGGACAGAAGGCAGTTAAACCTCTGTTCAGATTTCAAGATAGAAAACAGCAGACTCTGGGAGTCAGTGGTGAAATAGATCAATCAAGGTAGCAGTTGTGTTGTTTGAGATTGTGTTTCCAGAGCCATAAAATTGGGGAAAGGTGGGCTGCCATAGACCCCAGGGAGTGGGACACGGCCAGAGCTGTGTCTGAAAAGACAATGGATAAGTTGATGCAAAGGATGGACATGCTCAAATCCTTAAAGCCTTGAAAAAATAGAAACAGAATGAATCTCAAAGTATTTTCAAGACCAAGATAAAATAATTGCTCACTGCTTGCAGTTGTAGAATAGATTTTTTAAAAGATTTTATTTATGCACTTTCAGTGAGAAGGAGAAGAGGGAAGAAAGAGAGAGAGAGAAACATTGATGTATAAGGAAAACATCAATCGGTTGCCTCTTGCAGGCCACCTGCAGGGACCTGACTCACTGCCCAGGCATGTGCCCTGACAGGGAATTGAACCAAGAACCTTTCAGTTTGTGGAGCAATGCTCAACCCACTGAGCCACATCAGCCAGGGCTATAGAATGAGATTATTGAAAAGCAAATTCTATTTTTTTCTGACTTCTTTTAAAAAATTTTCACTTTATTGTTGTTCAAGTACAGCTGTCTGCCTTTTCCCTCACCATTACCACCCCCCCCCGCCCCGATCCCAGGCATCCCCACCTCCCTCCCTTGATTCCACCCGCCTTGTTTTTGTCCATGTGTCCTTTATGGTCGTTCCTGAAAAACGTTCCCCGCCTCTCCCCCTATTATCCCCTCCCACCTCCCCTCTGGTCACTGTCATATTTTACTTAATTTCAGTGTCTCTGGTTATATTTTGCTCGCTTGCTTGTTTTGTTGATTAGCTTCCAATTACAGGTGAGATCACATGGTATTTGTCTTTCACCACCTGGCTTATTTCTCTGAGCATAATGCTCTCCAGTTCCATCCATGTAAATGCTACCTCACTTAGTTTTATGTTCAACTTATGGCATGAATGAGAAAAGAGTAGGATCTTTATAATTGAACTAGAGAAATCTAGGAACACGTAGGGCACCTGGAGAATCCCAGGTTTTGAAACTGTTCTGAATTTCCCCTTGCTCTTTCATTCTCTAAGGAAGCCATAGTCCCTTTCAGAAGGAAATGAGCATTTTGCCCATTATCTAACCCTTCAGTGTTTTCTGCTGATAATCATTCTCACTGGTAATTCAGTGTGGACTCCAAGAGTAAATTGCAGAATCCACTCAGAGTTGTCACAGAACTTAGCAAATTCTAAAAACCAGGGCAATATCTATGGGATTGGGAGTTTTGAGGATTGACCAAGGATGACAACACATGAATTTGGATCAGGTCAAATTGTTCAATAGGAATTTACTCACTAGACATCCTTTACTGGCATATGCGTGATCCTAATGCAAACTTGGGTTGTCCAGCACAAACCTGGACCAGAGGCTGGCTCCCGCTAAATGATGGCAAAGGGCTAGAAATCCCTGGGCATGGATGGCATAGAGGAAGGAACTCAAGACATAGAAATGCTGACTTTGATTGATCAAATATGTCTCCGAGGGGGCCCAGAATCTTTCAAAGGTGGTTCACTAATCGTTCCAACCAGCCCTGAATGCTGCTGACATGTGTTGCCCAGGAAGTGGGCTTTCTGATCTCTGTGAGGCTGGGAGGAGTCCCGGGTGGACACCTTGGGTGGTAGCAATTCACTGCCAGAAGCAAAGCCAGCAGTTATGATGTGAGGCAGCAGGGCCAATGCGATTCACAGATACCTTTGGCTACAGTTTATCATGGAGTCCTCAGGTGTGTAAGCAATGCACATTCCACTAAAATACCATACCCTGCCCTCCCTAGCTCCAAGTTCATCAAGCAGAGGAGTGAATCAAACTACCCCACTAGATAGTCACAGTTAGAGATGGGAGTTACTTGGTAGTCCTAGAGCTCCTAGATTGGAGTGGAGTCCTGATTAGGAAAGGTGATGCTCCGGTATTATTAAGTGTGGACACCTTGAACCTTCCTCCTGGCCTTCCCTGCAGCCACTGCCTAAGTAACTGTGCCCTGGAGAATGGGAAATGGTGCAACTTTTTAGACACTGTAGAAACTGGCTCTCATCAAACCTAGAGCGTGTTGGAACGCCACTCCTGACTGCTGCAGTGGAGGCTTATCGGGAGCAGATGACATACGGGCTTCTGTCCCTTATTCACCTCATGGTAGGCCCAGGGAGACCCCAAGCTCATCCTGTAGATAGTACTCCAGTTACTGAAAGTGTCATTGGAATACATAACCTTAGCAAACTGTAGAATGGCCACATTGGCTCCTTGGTCTGTGGTAGGAAGGACCAAGAGGATGTCACTGGTGTCCCTCTCATTAACAAAAGTGAATGTATGGAACCAGGCTGCATTGGGACCATTTGTCACCATTTGTGCAGGCATCGCAGACCAGTAGGACACGGGCTTGGTGGTTCCGCACATACTCTCATTCTTTTTCCCGTAGTTCCTCCCACTGGAATGGAGCGTGGAGGTGGACTGTGATAAAGTTAGCAAGGTGGTGATCTCAATTTGGTTGATGTTCCAGAGATGATCTCCTTACTAAAGCAAATTAATGCATCTCCCGGTATTTGGTTTGCAGCCACTGATGCGGTGAAAGCATATTCTTCATTCAGATAAACAGGTTCGCCATCAGCGGTGAAAGCATTTTCTTCATTCAGATAAACAGGTTTGCCATCAGCTGGAGGAAAAGTGGCCCAAGTCTAAGGTCATGTCCGTTCTCTTGATTCTGGATCAGAACACATAGACTGTAGGTATCTTGACCAGCAGTCGGCAAACATTTTCCGGAAAGGGTGAGACAGTAAGCATCTTGGGCTTTAGCCCATATGGTGTCTGTTGCAACTATTCCACTTTGCTGTTGTAGTGCGAAAGCTGCCAGAGACAGTATGCAAATGGATGAGTGTGGCTGGGTTCCAACGACACTGTCTTTACCAAAGCAGGCTGCGGGCTGGATTTGGTCCGTGTGCCGCAGTTTTCCAACTCCTGATCTTGACCATCAATACCTGTAAGATGTGCTAGGCCTTATGGTGGTGACAATGTGCAGACTGGACCTGGAAAGCAGGACGTGGCAGGTGCCCTGTGACAGAAGGCGGGAGATGGAGTCTGAGGAAGCACAGGGGCTTGCCACTCCAGCGAAAATCCAGGGCAACGTTCGGTAATGGAGAAAAGCGGACGTCAAATTCTTCATCTTGACTTCCCTATCCTTAGGAATGAGACACAATTCTTTGGATTGTGGAGCCAATATGTATCGTATTTAGCTACCTTGCTTTGCCCATGTACTAGGAAAGCTGAAAAGCAGCTCGTAGCCCCATGGTTAGTTTTAAAAATAAACCTGTGTTGACACCAGGCTTTTCTGCATGTGAGCAGAGGACATGGCTTCCTGTGTGTGCATGGAAATGGTGGTGGGCCTGAGTGGGGATTGTCAGGCTGCCTCCCTACCTACTTCTGTGAGTAACTTATGAGTCAGGCTCCTGGAAGGACTGTGCTGAGTGTTACACATCATGAAGCCCAGAAGGGTGAACAGAGATCTCAGATTTCCTCTTAAGCCGAATAACAGCTTACCTCATCTTGACGTTAAGAGCTGTTCAAGGAGTTTGCTCATTCTGATGTGAACCTACGTTCTAGTTTAGCAGATCATCTACAAACCTAGCAGCAGAAACCTGCTCACTTTTAATTTTTAAAAATATGTTTATTGATTTTAGAGAGAAAGAAAGAGAGAAAGATCAATGAGAGAAACATTGACTGGTTGCCTCCCATGTGCATCCTGACAGGGAACAGAATCCTGCACCTTTTGGTTTATGGGACAAGGTTCCAACCAACAGAGCAACACTGGCCAGGGCAGAAACCTGCTTCCTTTGAAAGGAGTGGTGAATGGGACAAGCGAGTAAGAAAGAGGGTAGGTAAAAGAAAAACTGATATAATCAGTGGTAGTGTAAAAGTTAACATTCCTCCTTACAAAAAGAAATGGATACTCAATGCAAAAGACTTAGATAACACAGAAAAGCATAAAGGAAAAAACACACAATTTTTTTTTCCACCCAGAGATAACCATCATAACATATGGCCTATTGCAATCTGATCTTTTTTCTAGGCTATGACTGTGTGTGTGTGTGTGTGTGTAACAGAATAATAGTACATATGTTCACTTATAACCTGCACTTGAAGTTTGCCGTATAGTGATCACTTTTCCACGTCAATATTCTCATACAACATGACTTTGAATGATTACATACAATCTCCTTAAACAGAAAATGCCTTAAATATCTTAGCTAGTGACTGTTGTTTGACATTTAATAATCAGTGTCCCTTGCAGGGGCTATCTGCCAGTATAGAAAATTTTACAATTTTTATGACTATGTCTCCACAACAAGCTGTCACCATATATGGCTTTACCAGAACACTGTGCATTTTTGGAGTACATCTGAGGTCAAGAGCTATTCCATTAATTGAAATAATTAAGGTATCTCTGTTCTTGGTAGATTTTCCCAACTCTCCTTTTTATGACATTCGTCACAGTAACTAAAATTCATGTCATGTTTTAATGTAACCCCTGTCAGTTCTGGGAACACCATTTGTGCAGCAGTAATTTTTACCTAAAAGGCACAAAGCCGACTACAAAACATATCTATTACAATGTCACAAATGTGAGTCATTCATTTGGAAGGTGCCTACTGAGCACCTAAAACAAACAGAGCAGGGCCCTCTGGGCGAGCGATACTCCGTAGACATGGAGCTTCCGCAATGAGCAAGGACGCTAGAAAGATATAACTTTCTTCAAAGGATTTGCTTTCTATATAGAGGGATAAGATATGGAACCGAGAGTAATTAAATAACAGCACAAAGGATGTCGTAAGGCAGTGTTGAATGATGCGTACAGGCAATAGGGGCTGTCACTTAAAAACTATCAGCCCCTCAGGGTTGGAGCAGTCAGAAAAGGCTCCGTGGACAAAACACTAACCCTTCAGAGGACGGAAGTCAGAGGGGAGAGCTTTAAGCTAAGGCTAGGAGACACACAGTTAACCTTGGGGAACAGTAAAGGGAGCTCTCCGAAGTGTAGGACGGGAAGTAAAGTCTGAAAGGATTGCTAGAGGGGAGAGGTCCTTGAGTGTTAGGCTAGCAAGTTCAGACTCCACTCCAGACATCACAGGAGGGGGCGTTTTAGCAGTCGAGTGACACAGTGGCCTGAACACCATGGTGTGACAAAAGTCAATTCTTAGTCTTAGGTCCTCTGAAATCTCTTCGGTAAGACTTTTAATTTATGTTGGAAGTTAAACTGTTTGAGCAGCATCACTTTATTCTCGCTCTTTGGTGAAGATCCACATGTAGAAACCAGCCCTACAGCACGAATCCAGTTATAAATTCATGGGGAGAATTTGTAAAATTAACTTAAATAGTTCCAGTAATTGAACTAGAGTTTTTTCTCCTGAAAAAGAATGATTAAGACATTGCCTGAGTTCAGTGAATTTTCTCTTATTAACCTTTTTGTCCTGGTACATTTTTATATTACGAAACAAATATAACATTGTTGAAGAGATTTTGAAAGCAGAAAAAAACTTCTATAATCAAATTGAAATATAACTATTTAACTTTTACATCTTTCCAGTCTGGTCAAATGCATTTATTTTTACCCAGTTACAATTATGTTGTATGAGCATTGTAAATATGTTAAGCTGTGATACTACGATGTATTAAAGCAATCGTTTCAAAGATTTGTTGAAATATCTTTGAATACATGGACACAATTTAATCATTTCTCCACGTTTAGAGTGTTTCCGTTTTTCCCATTTTGATTAGAACTTTCACTGTGGAGCGTCGTTGGCAGTCTGGTGTGCAGAGATGAGAACTCAGGTGTGATAAGATCTCTTGGCTCCTTGGGAGGCTGTGTATGTATGTACGTATGTATGTATGTGCAACATTAAAAATGTTCACCCCAATTACAACCAACTGGAAGGAAGGCCCGTGGTATACAGGATGTGCCCGAGTGCCTACTGCATATTCCCTGCTTTCACGCATTGATTTGCACTTGGCTTTTTTCATCTAGTAATATTATTTAGAGATTGTTCCACATCAGCCCCGATAGTGCTCTTCTTTCTTTTCAATGGTCCTGTATTTTATCCACTTCCTATGGATGAATCTTTCGGATGTTCTTGATCTTCTGTACTAGAACAATGCTCCAACAACGATCCTCACACAGCATGGATGTATCGGTAGCATAAATGTCTAGACAAGGAATTGCTGGGGAAAAATGTACAGAATATGCATATAAAATTATGATCAGTGTTAATTTCCTTCCAAAGTGGTTTATCATTTTTATTCCCTCCAGCAATGTTTGTGATGGTCTGTTTCCCAAATCCAGGCCAACTCAATGTGTCTATCAGTCTGATGGGTAAAAAATAGTGTCTCAATTTAATTTGCATTGAATCAAAAAATATTTAACATACTAAGTTTGGGATGCTTTGGAATCAAGTTTTTCTCTGTAATTGGACAAGCAAGCTTCCTCCATGGATCTGAAACAGACACGGCTATTACTAGAGGGTGTAAGCTGGTGAGAATAAATAAAAAGCAAAAACTCCTGGCCAATGATGGGGATAGGAACAGTGTGTAATTTCTTTCTGTCTGTCCTTTTTCTTTCTCCATTTCCATCAGGTAGCCATAGTAGGAAGCTGTGAGATACCTGAACGTGTCAGTGTGCTTGAGCCTTGCTGGAAGGCATGGAAATTTAGAAAAGCAAGGCGAGAAAGGGCTTGTCTGTCCACTTCTCAAATTCCAGGTACCCCTCCTTTCTCCCTAGCAGAGGCAGCATTTTTGCAGAATCAGGGAGAATAATAAAGAAGTAATGAAGGCAAAAAAAGAATTTAAGGACAATTTGATGTGGGAGAGGCGTTTTGATTCACTATTTCTTGCTATTTCTGCGTTTCATGAACTGGCAGGAATCACAGGATATTATGTTCAGTGTAGTAAGGGAACCTCAATGGAACGGAACCCGTGTTTTAAGGTTTTTTTTTTTATTTAGAAAATGGAGTGTGCTGTGAGGCATGCTCTATTCGCAACCCCCCCCATTCATTATTTATTTGGGGGGACTGGACGTGCATGACAGGAATAGATATGCCTGCACGTAAGACCCCTAAATCAGGTAATTGAATGTTGGACAGGGAGACCTGTATCAAGCAGAAAACGGTACAAATACATTGAAAAATATAATGCCCGTCCCCCCGCCCAGTAAATTCTTGGCTCCCCCCCATATGTAAGAACAATCTGTATTATTGCAAAAATACAGTTTATCTTCACTGGATCTAATTCTCTTTTGATGAGCTTTAGATGTTAAGTGAGGAACAGGCGTGAGTGCGGTTAACACCAAAGTGCACAGAGCAAATTTAGATTTGGGCCCGACGTTAGAGTCCAGATTTGCACAGGGAGTTCCACCCCTACCCAATCAGGGGAAGTCCCCGTTCTATCTTCAGTTATTTTAAAAGCAAGCGGTTTTTTAAAACTCCATTCTGCTCTTTGTGCTGGTACCTCAGAGTCGCTCCCTCGCAACCTAATGCTTTAGGGTAAAAAACTCCGTGGTGGTGCCCCACGGCTGGCCGCCCACGTGAGTAAGAAGCCTCCCTTGTCCGCAGCAGGTTCCCAAGCCGACGCCCCCGGGGCTCGCCCTCCATCCCAAGCCGCGGCCACGGCCGAGCCCGGCCCTGCCAGGCCCACGGCCCCTCTCCAGCGCCCCCTCCCCGGCGCGCTGCGGCTGGTCCTCCTCAGAGCCCCGCCTGACGCTGCAGCTGGGCCCGCGATTCGCCATTGGATTAAAAATAGCAGCGTCCCCCACCCCCCGCCCCGCCCGCCGGCCCCAGGCCCCCGGTGCCCGCGCCCGCCCCACGGCCCGCTCTCCCTGCCCGCCCCGGCTCCGCTCCCGCCGCCCGCGCAGCCCGCCGCCGCCGCGGGCAGACCCAGCACGCCAGCTCGGCTCCGCTCAGCTCGGCTCGGGTGAGCGCCGCGGCCATGCAGCGCCGGGGCGCCCTGTTCGGCGTGCCGGGCGGCAGCAGCAGCAGGAAGATGGCTGCAGGAGACATCGGCGAGCTGCTGGTGCCCCACATGCCCACGATCCGCGTGCCCAGGTCCGGGGACAGGGTCTACAAGAACGAATGCGCCTTCTCCTACGACTCTCCGGTAAGCGGGGCTCAGCGGCGCTCCTGGCGCCTCGGGGGAGGGTCCCGGTGCGGCGGCCTTGGGCGGCTGCGAGCCGGGGAACTCGGCGGCACGTGAAGCGGGAGGAGGAGATGCGCAGCGGCAGCCGGGGACCTCCTCCGCCGGGCGGCGGAGTTGGCTCAGGGGCACCGCAGTTCGGCGAACACTCGGCGAGTGCCTGCCGGGTACTCGGCGCTGCCTGCATCCCAAGATTGGGTCGCCAGGGGGGTTTGCTCCGCCAGCTTCCTAGGCTGACGGGCCCTCCGTTACCTCCCGCCTGTCCACGGCTCCGCCGCCGTTTGAAACACCGAGTGGAAGAGCTCCCTGATCGGAACTGCGTGTTGCAGAGGGTTTACGTCCTCCCTGGGGCAGAGCGGAGGGCGCGTAGGTGGACGGGATTGATCCCCGCCGACGCCCACGGCCCTTCTCTTGGACCGTTTGCTTTGCCCAGGGATTCCCACTCCAGGACAACCTAAATTTCCTCTCTGGGCTTTGCTTCCTTCACTTTCCATTTCTCCTCACTTTTTTTCTCCCCGTAAGAATGTCAGAAGAAACCTGCTAGTACGTCTACTCGGACCACAGAAATGGGGATCTCCTGGATTATTATGGTCTCCTTAAACCTCTCCCCTTAATCCATTTAAGTGAGTCACTTGGACTGAAATGCACTAGTATAAATTATTGAAAGTTCAATCTTGAGTAGTGACCTCAGAGACTGGAGGGGGAAGTTAAGACCGATCCCTGCCTTCCACCCAGGGCGCCGATGGTGGTTTTCACCAGGTTGTGTGTGTGTGTGTGTGTGTGTGTGTATGAGAAGGAAAAGGAGGATGAATGCCCCTTTCAGGAGTCAAAATGGGCTTCAAAGTGACTCAGCTGTCTGGCGTTTATCATGTCTTTCTGAGGACCAGGTTATTTTTATCCACCCACTTTAGTCTCATGTGTCACCCGCAGATCTCAGTACAACCGGGAGGTGCACGGATTGGAGGGGCTGAGGCAGGGTTCACAGTAGTCTGACATATTTTATTCATATCATGCTGAGTGCTGTTGGAGGAAAAAACCCAACCCAATGAGTGGTAAATTTTCCAAAGTGACCTGTTTTTGTCTAGTGGTTTATTTGGCCACTTCAAAGCGCGTTGTTTGGCGTACACCTGAGCGCCAGAATTAGTGCCCTCCCTGTGACATTTAGTGTTTGTTTTATGCTAATTCCAGATCATTTGGGGGATAAAAATCTCACTTGTTCATTACATATTTTTTTTTCGAAAAGGTCTATGTAGAGTGGAATGGAATGGTTGTATTTACTTAGCATATTGTGAACACACTATTTACAATGACTGCTGGCAACCACATCAAATTTTGTTATCCAGAAAGTATTTCCAAATGCCATTTTCTGATTTTTGGGTCCAGTGTCGGCCAGGTTCCTGCTAATAGCTCCTAAGGGTGCAGAAGGATGATTGTCCTCACTTAACGAACAGGCTGTGAATGCCAGGGAGCAAAAAGTGGCCAAGTACAGTGGAGAGCACAGTATGTCAAGTGGGTAAAACCACTTCTTCTGTGTTAGGTCTGAGTTGACCTTCAAATATATTTTTTAAAATTTTTATTAGAAATCTTTACCTCATTATATACTGCATAACAGGTGTGAAAAAGTTGACGATTTTAATTCACTTCTACAAATAGTTATTGGTAGCTTCCTGTGTGCCAAACATTATTCTAGCAGCATCTTATCCGGTGTAAAATGATGATTTCATTCGTGTCACAGTAGTTCCTTGGGGGAAGACTGGGCTTATTTACAAGGCTGATGAATCAGTATATGTCATTATCTGTTCCGGGGAAGAAGAGGAGGAAGGTTTTATAACAAATTTTATTAAAGCACAGTGCGTGATAATGCGAGATCTTTCTGTATGGTACTTAACACTTCATCATGAATCCAACAAGATTTCTTGTGCACCTACCATGTGCCAACTCACATAGGCGTGGCTGAAAGAACCCTACAGAACAAAATTAATCGGTTGCAAACATACTGGAAACTTTAATCCATAATGGCCATAGGACTGTTGTAGAGAAAAGGCCAAAACCATTTGAGTGACAAAAATAGTCATCCTTGCTTTGGATATTTTTGAAAAAGGTCATAGGTGAAGATAGATAGAAATAAAGGAGACTGACATTCTAAGCAAGGTCAGTCACATGTGTGAACACATAAAGTGTGAATGTTATTTTCTTACGTGCTTGGAACGTATTTGGAAGGAAAAGATTGCTTTAACAAGAAGTGAGTCAGAGCCAGGGAGAGAGTAGAAGACGGGGTCCCGGAATACCTGGAACAGGATCTAGATTTTATATACATGTGGGCAGTCCTAGAAAGCTACTGAAAGTCATGCAATTTAAGTGGTGTTAGAGCAAGACCAACTGATCAGTTTTTATCATGTGTCTCTCGTGGACATGTTGTGAGCACCTTTGTGGATGTGAGTAGTGAGTGGGGTGGCAGGATACTCATCTTAGTGTTCCTGTCCTTTATCCTTCTCACTTTCTAGGGCTTAGTGCTTAGCAGAGACTCAGTAACATTTCTTCTGGGATAAGTGAAAATTTGTTGTTTCACCTGCCAATTTGGTTTCAGCCCAGGCCCAGTTTGCCACCTTCACCTGTAGGTTCTCCTCTCTGTGACTTGGTTCGTCTTGCGAGGTCTGGAATGTGACCTTCCCGGTGAGTGGGGACTGTGCATCTTTGTGTCCTCAGCAGCCTGCCCGGCCTCTGGTACACATGACAGGAACTCAGTGAATGTCTAGGAAATGCATGAATTACATGAAGTTACGGGTTTGGAAATTACTCAGGACACAACCTGTGGGGAACTTTGGGGATGGAATCATGTGGGATTATGTAGAATGTGGTGACTTCATTGATTGTGGGGAACAGATATGAAAGAGAGAGCCAGACAAGACAGGCAGAATCCTCGCTCTGTCACCCAGCTATGTAACTTCTATGTGACTCAGTTTCTCCATCTGTAAAATGGGGCGACTAATAGAAGCTACCTCATGGAGTTGTTTTGTGGATTGAATAAATCAATATGCTAAGTGTGCCTGGCCAGTTGATACTCACGTAGCCAGAAAGGAAAGGGATGGAGTCAATCATGGTTATAAGCCTGAGTGTTTGGTTGTCAGGGCTTATGTGGAAAGTTTGGTGTGGTTAGTGGGGAAATTGGTTCACACTTCTGCTCACAAGTCTTCAAGGACCACCGTGCAAAATCTGCTCCCGTCCCCTGGTGTTGCCCAGCCCTCATTCATCACAGTGTACTTAGTCTCACTTCCCTTCAGTTTCCAGGTTGCCAGCTGCAGGCAGCCTGGTCTGTGGGTCCTCAGCGTGTGAGAGTCCTTTCCTTTTCCAGGACCACCTTCCTTTTCTTGATCATCTCTCAGGGTTCTACCTCATCTTTCCCTTTCTGCTTCAGAATTCGTCCTTTCCTCTGAAGCCTCCTCTGTTACTTGGGGGCTGCATCATACACCATAGCAGTTAGTCATAGTCTGTCTTCCATGATTTGTCATTATTTTGTTTTCTTATACCCATTTAACTCGTAGTTTTTAAACATTGACTGGGTGTGAAGCCTAATACGAGGCATTAGATACGGGAGGAGCTGGGCCACTGTTGTGCTTACATGCCTCTCCCACCTGTCTGGGGTGGAGAGCTTATCTACGCCTTGTCCTAGCTGGAGTCAACGGAGAGATAGAGACCAGGGCTGAGGCCCGGGCAGTTTATTTTGGAAAGGTATCCCAGGGGACAGAAGTGGAAGATGTCCGAAGGAATAGTGACAAAAGGGAGGCAGGAAAGCCCTCTCTCTCCCAGGGTGGTATTTGTGCTGGAGAGGCTGAGAATCCCTGCCCCCAGCAGCAGCTGAGGCAGTGAAGCCAGGTCCTCAGGCCCCACCTGCTGGGGCAAACAGCTGTCCACACCAAAAGGTGGCCTGAGAGGGCGTGAGACCAGCATAGTCAGTGCTCCCACACCTCTTCTTTCCTCCCAGGGTCAGTCAGCACTATTTCGTAAAAAGGAGTCCCCCCCAACCCCCGCCATTCTCCAAAGCTCTGAGATCTCTTGGTGTTGTTGAGATGTCAGTGTTGGTTCTCTGCTTTCCTGGGAGTCTTAGCCAAACTCAGCTGGACGGGGCCTCATGGGAGGGCTGGTGTAGCTATCCATTGGGAAAGGCTTTGAGGTCATTTGCTTGTAGGAAAACTTCATATTAGGGGCTTAGTAAATCCTTCTGTGATATTGTGATTTATAATAAGGAATGGATACTTCATCTTTGTTCCCAGCACAGAACTCCCCAAACCCTTGGAATTTCCTAAATGAGAAGGGCTACGAAGGTGTTGTTTGTTATTCATAACGAGCTCCTTTTAACCACACCCAATAACCACCATTCTATTTTCTGTCTCTATTCTAGGTCCCTCATGTAAGTGAAGTCACACAGTATTTGACCTTTTGTGTTTGGCTTATTTCACTTAGCATATCCTCACGGTGCATCCATGTTGTAGGATGTATCAGAATTTCCTTCCTTTTTAAGCTTGAATGCTATTCCATTGCAAGTGTGTGCCGCACTTTGTCCACACGTTCCTCTGCCGATGGACGTTTGGGCTGTTTCCACCTTTTGGCTGTTATGTGTGAAGCTGCTGTGATCGATGATGTGTCCGTGTCTGAGTCCCTGTGCAATCTGCTTTCCGCTGCGTTGTTATCGTGCATGCTGACTTCACACAGTGAGACTTGCCATCGTAGTGCCTACTTGGAAGGGAAAACAATTTAATTTAGGATCTGTGTGGGAAAATTGTGATCCTAGTGGATAAAGAGGAACTGATATGAAATAGTAAAGTAAGATTTAGGGAGTACAGATTTTTTTCTTTGAAGACGTAAACCTAAACTAAGTCTAATTAGTTTCACCTAGCAAAAGCTCCCTGCCCAAAGGCGCTGACTGAAAGGTGGTTTTACGGCGGTACCTCTCAAACTCCTTGTCCCCTTGCAAATATTTTTGAAGACCCCAAAGCGCTGTTATGTGGTTTCTGTCTACTGATAGTTACCATCTCAGAAATTGAGGCTGAAAAATTGAAAACAGCTTCCATTCTGTTAGCTCTTCAAGTGGTGATGTCATCAGGTGTTCCGAAGACTGAAAAATGCCCCTGTGTGCTCGCGAGAGAACGGGAGTGAACAAGGCCAGTATGTTTCTGTTATGAAAACAGGTTGACATTGCAGATTACTTGAAGGGCCTTAGGGGGCACCACAGGGTTCCCAGGTCGTACTTTGAAAACCGAGGTTCTAGAGTTTATGCAGAAAAGTGCAGCTGGTCCTTCCAGTGCCAAACCCACTCGCACTGTGGCTTCTATGGGTTCACTTCTTCACATTTGTGGTGACTGAATAATTAATTGGTTGTGAACCTTAGCTCAGCCAGAAATATCATACGTCTCATACATTCTCATTATGAAGCAAATTAAAATGTAGAATATGCGACTCCTTTTGAAAAAATTTGCAGCTCCTTGGACAGGAATCGTCGGCTCCTTCAGAGGTGAGAAGTCTTTATTCTGTTCGCTGTGAGCTTCACTGGAGTGTGATCTGGCGGGCCGTTTCTTTGGGGAACCTTAACATGGAGCATCATGGTGCTTTTCCTTTGACCACTGGTTATGAGACTTCTTTCGGCTCTTGCTTGCAAAGCGAAAGCCTGTCCACCAGTACCCAGGGAGCCAAGTGGGAGAGGAGGACAAGGCGGCCTCGGCACCCGCATATTGGTGCTGGCTAGACATTGTCCTCTGGTTCTCCACCCTATCCCTGTTTTGCCGTAGTGGCTGGGAACCTGGACACCTTCGACAGCAGGCTGCTGATTCTGAGCCTGCCAGTCGGAAGGCAAAGAGAAGCCGCGATGGCTAATGCAGCTGTGGCACATGGTGGACGTGGGGTTTTCCTAGTTCTTGTTGGGACTCAGAGCCACCTTGGTCGAGGGGAGGCTGGGATCACCTGTGCAGTTTTTTGTGAGGCTTGTGTGTCTTGATTTCCTGAACACGAATGGTGGTTTCCCTGACCTTGGCTCTCTCAGCTCTTCCCATGATTCTATGTGCCTCCAAGCCCCGGTACTACATCCCTTCCTGCCTGAGATACCCAGGATAGTTTGTATTTTCGGACTAATGCTGGACTGATACACATATGTTACCCCTCCATCTCCAAGTCCCTGTGTACTCAGGGTGGAACCCCTATTCTTAACTGAGCCTAGTGTCCCACGGACCCGAGTCCTTTGTTTTTACCCACTTTGGAACAAATTGCCGGCAGTTTGCTGGTGTGGTGGGGACCTTTTGGAGTGGGGGAAGGCTCTGGGGCTCTGACTGCTATCTGGACAGACTTCCAACCCTTGTTTTAGTCCCTGTGATACCCCAACTTCCAGAGTTACCTAGGGCTGTCAGCTGTGGAGTCTTTCGGGAATTCTGGAGTGTCAATCAGTTTATCTTGGCTTTCCCCGCTACAGACTTAGCATTCAGCTTTGTCAGCTTGTCTTAGTCCTTTTAGCACTTACCCATCTGCCATCCAGGTTCCAGATTTTGTTGCTATGGTTTATGTTTTCTCGAAAAATCCCTTTACTTTTCTTTTATTTGGGCTTCAGAAAGGAGTGAAATGGATGTGTGTGTGTAGTCTGCCCTGGGCTCCCTGGAGTCCTACTTTTCCAAACCAATAATCAAGAAGTCGCTAGCTGTCTCTTTTTGGCACTTGTTAATTACCTTTAAAGTTGTATCATTTTTAGAGTTCTGGGACGTACCATATGACGCTGATCGTGTCAGGGAGTGAGAAAGTTTGTCGTCTCAGCTTATATTGAATCTGGACATCTGTGCAATTCCGAATTCTGTGTTCACTCCCTGCGTCACTCTCCCTGCGGCCTGGAGCTCACATAAGGTGCCACCATCATTTAGTGCCCTGACTGGGACCTGCCCCGTGTCACCCAGTCTCCCTCCCTCGCCTTAAAAACAGTCGTGTAAAATGCACATAGTGGAAAATGGACCTTCTCAACCATTTCAAGGTGTGCAGTTCAGCATCGTTGTGCAACCACCACCACCGTCCATGTCCAGAACTAGACTTTTATCTTGCAAAACTGAAATACTGTCCCTGTCAGCAATGACTCCCGTTCCCTGCCCCCCTCAACCCGCAGCCCTTGGCAAGCACAGTGCTGCTTTGTCTCCACGAACTGTCTGCTGTAGGTGTCTGATGTAAGTGAGATCATACAGGGTTTGTCCTTTTGTGACTGACTTATTTCACTTACCGTAACATTTTTAGGGTTCACATGTTGTATCACTTGCTGGAGTTTCCTTCCCCTTTGAAGCAGAATGATATTCCATTGTATGTGTATACCATGGTTTGTTTATCCATTTGTCTGTTGGTGGGCACTTGGGTTGCTTCCACCTTGCGGCTATTGTGAAGAGTGCTGCTAGGATCCCGGGTGCACCTCCCTTTCACGTAGCATCCCACTAGCGACCAGGTTGCCAGGTTCCTGCAGGGCCACCTCTCCCCTTCCCCACTGCCAAGGGCCAGGCCCTCGTCCTTTCCTGCCTGGACTCTTGCAGAAACCTCGTAACCCACCCCCTTGCCTCCCTTCCTGTCCGTCACATTGTATTGTCCGTTGTCTTTCTGAAACGTCCGTCTTTTCTTGTCATTTCCCTGCCTAGAAGTTTTCAATGGCACCAGACAGGCTGTTCTTGTATAGCACATGCTGAGCCAACTTTCCTGGCCAGGGTCATCACTTAGCCCCCGCTACATGGTTGCATTCCGTTTGGCCCAGAGGGTGCTGTGTGCTCAGATGCTCCGAGCTCAGTCTGGAGTGCCTTCTCCCAGCCCATCACCCCCAGCAGGTGAAACCCCACCTCTCCTTAAACGGCAGCTCAGGGTCCCCGCGCCCCAGCTGAATTAGACATTCATTGTCCTGCACTTTCAAAGCACTTTGTACATCTCTGTCGTGGTTGGGATACTGATGGCTGAAGACC
>PVKM010024311.1:0-20603 GCA_004027735.1 Carollia perspicillata
AGGAGAACCTTCCAACCATAATGCAAGTCTGACATATACGAAAGACAAGTGGGAAAGAAGAAGGACTAAGCTGAAAGAGCTTCTGATTAGAGCACAGTTGTAGGCCAATAGGGAGTCTCCAAGCAAAGGTTGTCCATTAGAGTTGCCTCAGGAGAGCCAGAAATGGCCTGGCCCAGCTCTGATACCCCTTCTGTGCTCAGCCACTGGCTGGGAGCAGCCCAGGTGAAATGTCACAATGGATCTGAAGCTAAGGCAGCTGGAGCATTAGTCAACCATGCTCCCCAGAGTGAGTTCTCTTCAGGAGGGCTCTAAATCGGTCCACACCTTCCATGGCTGCCATATTGTGCATGAGCAGAGAGTAGACAGATCCTTTCTCTGCCTGGGGCACTTTCATTTGTTTATTCGCCCTCCACCATATGAAAAATAAAGCGGGATGTTTCGGAAGGTCATCATAGAACAGTGTCAATAAAGCTGGGTCCGGAAAAGCTGTTCCGGGCATCATTGCAGTTTCAGTGAGCTACATCCATTTGCCTCTTCATGACCTCCGTGGGCTACAGTCAAGGTCGCAAGAGGCTCCTTGGCAAGGTTTTGTGTAGACCTGCATTTCATTCTCATCTCCACCACTTGGTTATTCATACAGATCATTTTTCTGCTGGCAGTCTTACTTTTCTGATCTGTAAATGGGGATAACCAATCCCATCCCATGGAGCTGTTATGGGAATTAAAAGCAATGATGTAAGCACAGTCAGTGTCTGGCAAACATAGTTGTTGCTTTAAAAAACACTAGCTCCTTCCCCCTGTCCCTCAAGGCCATTGTTAGGGGTAAGGAACCCATTCTTGGATACAATCATTTTTCTCAAACTGAGAAATGTTTACAAACTTAAAACCCTAGTTCTGCAAACTCCAGCTATCTGCAGCAATCGGGATGAATCGAAATGATCTCCACTGAACCTTCTTATTCACACCCATCACTCTTTCTAAAGCAGCATTTGTGATTAATCTCACTCTAGGGCTAAATCGGTCCCAAGCGCTTCCGCAGCACTTGATAAAGAAGCTCTCTGATTTATAGCAAACACCATTATTGAGCGGTGGCAGAGAGAGGCCACTGGGGGATTTGTCTTGCTGGAAACTCTGTCCATTGGAGCCATTTTTTCTATTCTCCTGAATAAGGGCTCGATTTACTTTAAAATAGATAAACAGGGTCCTGTTTTCTGCCTTTTGGTGGGGTAGGAAGGAGAGAGCAATTGTACAATTTTTTAATGAATAATAATATTAAATGTTTTAAATAAAGGAAGCCATTTACAGCTTACACAGACATCAAGACTTGGCAGAAGTCTAGGCATATAGCAGGTCCTCAATCAATGTTTGTGGAAGTATATAATCATCTTATTTACTCCTCACGGTGGCCCTGTGAAGTACAGCAAGTCCCTCCTTCCCATTTGAGAAAGGGGGAAGCTGAAGTTCACGGGTAAGAAATGGCAGAGCCAGAACTCTCAGGTAGACCCAGACCTGACCTTCACCAGTCCCCACACCATCGTCCTCGATGGTCTGGGAGCAGAGCTGTCACACTCAGTGCTTGAGCACAGACACCTGAGACACTGTCCCAGCATGAAAACCTGGTCGGCCACGGCTGTAAATTCTTCTTCATTGAGTCTTTGGGTCCATGCGGTCCTCATCCAGAACACATTTAAGGAACGTCTGCCTCTCCTCGCAGTCCATCCCTCCCACTTCTCCCTGTTCTGAGCCTGACCCTCCTCTTCAACACACTTTAGGGATGGTAGTTTTGTCCTTGCTTGAACATTCCCAGTGACCAAGCGCTCCATACCCAGTAGAGCTGTCCATTGTTCAGAGCTCTTCTTACCTGACTGGGCCAGCATATTGCCCCATAATGCAGTTCTCTGGAGATTACACATAGCCTCAGGCAAAATAATCGTAAGTAAAAAGCTGAGACTCAGGCAGACCTAGTCTGAAGCATGGCCTTTCCACTTACTTGCTGTGTAACACTGGGAAAGTTATTTAACTCATTTTTTTAAAGGAACCAATAACATTTTAACAGTAGAAATTATTTTTGGTGCAAGTAAAAGAATATTCAGTTAATATGGCATAAACAATAAAGACATTTAATTATCTCGCTTCACAGAAAGTTTCCAGGGAGTCAGTGCCAGTGTTGGCTCAGCAACAAGGTGATGATATTTTGGGTTGGTATCTCCACGATCCCTTTGGCTTTCCCTCAACTCCATTACGAGGCCACAGCAGCAGCAAGCATCACATCTTAACCCAATACTTGCAAAGCAGGAATAGAAGACATGAGTTAAAAATAATTTTTTAAGCCTTTTCTGTAGCCTCTCTAGTATCAGGGAGGAAAATATTTGTCAACCCTGGAAAATTTTAGTTTCCTTTATTTTTTATTGGCCAGATCTGATCCATGCCTACTCCTAGACCAATCACTGGCATGGGGGGTAACATTGCCAGGACTGATGACAGTAAGGTGATCATGATTTATCCCCTTGGGGAGGGCACACTGCCCACCTAAACAAGACAGAGGTTTGGGAAAGAAAGAGGAAGAATGGCTGTTGGCTGGGTGGCAACAGTAGTATAGCTGAGGGTAAAATGGGATAATATGTGCAAAGTGCTTAGTAGAGTCTCTGATATATTTTAGTCCATAAGTGTTAGCTATTAGTATTGCCTACTAGTGTTACAAATATTAATAAGGCATCTAACTTTTCTCTGGCCATCTCTTCTCCCACCTAGAACTTCAGTTTGCCCTTAATTATGTTCTACCTTGATGATCATGCTCCTTGACAGAAAGGATACAGACATGATAGGGAGGGCCGCCTTGTAGCATAGCTCTGTGGGGGTGTTAGGCACACCGCAGCCTGGGTGGGTGGCGCCCTCCAGGGGTGCGCAGTATACAGCTTGTGTGAACATTAGCCTCAGTCTTGAATAGGAATTAAATAGTTCTTTCTGTCTTATCTGTTTTCACCAAACCATCTTCTCCCAGAAGTGATCCGCTCATATCCTTGGTATAACATAACTTTAATCTTAATTTTTGTTTTTTGTCTTTTTTATTTTTGTCATTATTACTTTTTATGAATCTCACTTAGAAATTTAGCCAGACTCAATATCTTATCAATCTCTTGGGTAAAACCTGAAAGAGCCAGTTCCATTCCAGGGGGTGAGTTGGTGACTAGTCGTGGTCACTGAGCCCAAACAGGGGAGCTCACCTGCCCTTCCTATTCCGAAGGGGCCGGGTGTGAGGAGGGCTCTTCACTCAAAGAGAGAGACCCAACCAGCAGAGGGCAGAGAGACCGGGGCAGGTAATGCCTGATCATTTCTTAATGTCATTCTGAATGGAAAACAAAAGACTTTTGTTGAAAAGTCTTGTATTTGTCTATTGGCATTTTCTGACTTACAAAATGATCTACATATTTTGAGGCTGGACAAGAAGTATATCTCCTCTCAGATTTTGGCCCCAATTTGCCTTTGCAAATTGTCTTTGGAAGTCAGTTGACTATGAGCCACAAGGTTGAGAGGGACAGAGAAATAGCAAGTAGTGCTCAGTGACCACGTGCCAGGCACCTACTGGCATAAGTCCACTAGCTTCTCACAGGTGCTCAGGGAGGGGAGCGGCGCAATGTTACCAAATATACAATAGGAGTGAAACTAGTCCTGGGAAAGTGAGGTAATTTGCCTAAGGTCCATCTGATTTGAAAGACATTTCTCTACATCGCACTGTAAAGTCATGCATTATAAACCAACCAGTCAGCCAAAAAAAACAACCAACCAACACCTAGCACCTCCAGAAGGCATTAATCTGGGGTCCATGAGCTTGAAAGGGTGACATAGTCCAAACCGTGAGGCCTGGGTCAAGTCACTCAAGCTCTCTGGGCTCCAATTCCTTCATTCCTATATAAAGTGGACGGTCAACTCCACCTCCCAGAACTGCTGCAGGCATCAGAGCAGCTCATGCACGTTAAGTGCTTTCAGGCCTGGCTTGTAAGAGGTCTCAGTAACGAATGATGGCCTTATTATTGCCCTGGTTACTGATCTTGTTGTTAGTGACTGCATCTCCAGAACAATCCGACCTGAATGACCTCGGCAGAGCACGACTGAGAGCCGCCGAGTGGGCCTCCCCAAGAGTGGTCTGTCTTCCCAGCCCGCGTTTCCCTCACACGTCAACTCCCAACAGATTCCCGTGTTCTGGACGAGGCCATTAAGTGTTCCTCTGCCATCTGTCTGGTTGTTAGATAAACTTCTCCTCCTGGATGAGCTGTCGTGTGTGTAAATACCACTTTACACCTGGACTATGATTTCCAAGTCAAAACTCCCACTGCATGGGTGGCTATTAGGGTCACTCCGGATCCAGAGCCAATGAATCACAGATAATAGGTTCAAACTGTGGGCTGCTCTCGAGACTGATTGTGTGGCCTGGAGAAGCAATGACTAGCTATTGTGCTCCAGCATGTTTATCGCTACTCTGGGCATCAGAGGATCACTTTCCGTGTCACCATCGTTAGAAGACGTGGGGCTCTGAAAGGACAACAAGGAACTCGTGCCCTATTCTATGGTTTACAAAGCCCATTTATATCTGATAGCTGACTCACTACTTCCTCAAAACAACCTGGAGAGTTAAGGATTACTAGAACTACTAGCTGCAAACCCATGAGCCAATTACTTCACCTCTCTGAACTTCAGTTTCTTCATCTGTTAAGTGGGTCATCATGGGAATTTAATAACAATAGTAATAAAAGTAATAAAGTTTGATGGCTAACTCCACAGTTTGGGGTCCCCCCAAAGCAGGCTGTAAGACAGGCACTAAGTAAGTCAGCAGGCATGAGGTGGTGTACTTGGCAGTGATCTCAGGGAGTATATGTGAGGAAGGGAGAAAAGCCAATACAGTATGCATTAAAGTGTGTTAAAACTGTGGGCAACTGAGGGACCCATGGGGGACCCTATGACAGACTGTGGAACGCACCCTAGAATCACCTCCAGAGAATGAGACACTTACCTACTGACTCTGACCCCCCACTGGTTGGGGGACGTACTGGGGGAGTAAACCCCCCTGCACTTCTAGGGTGTCCCTTCTTGTGGCTAAGTGAAATCCTGTGGTGCCAGAGAGATCCCTCAGGAGAGAAGAAAGCAGCAAGGTGAGAAGAGCATTGAAGCTCTCCACCATGGCCTCAGGTGAGCTCAGGTGAGCAGAGGGGACACGGGTGTGGCCTCACCAATAATCCTGACATCACTCTTGATGTGTACTTCCTTCGTGTCAGGAAACGGCTGAGCACTGGGCATACACCTGGTCTTCACACCGACCCCATGAAGCATCAGCTGTCACTATGTCCATTTTCCAGAGGAAGAGAACAGCCTTACAGGGTCAAGTAACGTAGCCAGAATGAGTCAGCCACAAATCCGGGTCTGACTGCAGAGGCTGAGCTCTCAAGCACAAATCTAAGAAGAAGGTTAGCCTGTTTGATAGAACTGTGGAGACTGATACTGTGAGGAATTTGCCTCCAACATTAAAAGGTAATGCTACTTACTATTCTTTATACTGACATAAGAAACATGTACTGAGCAGTGAGTGCTTTAGATCCAGAATTAAAATAAAGATGGCCATGACAGAACTACTCTCAAGGAGCTCCAAGGCCATGGCCGGGCCTGAAGTGCAATGTGAAGGGAGTTTCCATCTCCACGACATACAGGAGAGGACAAGCTGAGGCTCTGGGCGGCAAAGTGATGCGACCTATCACACAGCTGGTAAAGAAGGCAGGGTTTGAACCTAGACCTTTAGACCTCAAATCCTCCATTGTTTCCTAAACTAGTTCCCTTGAAAGGAGTTAGGTCATGGTGAGTAGGTCATATCAAAGCTGGTGACCCGAATGACTTTGGGTAGCCATAGCATCAAATGATTCTATGATTTCAGATGGAGATAAGTACTATGAAAAAAATAATGAAGCAGGGAATCGGTGAGTGAGTGGCTGGAAGGTGCTGACTGATGGGATTTTTCTACACCCCACCATGGAGTGGCTGTGGGTGGAGCTGAGGCTTTAGCACCCTGGGTCCTGGGAGGAGGTTATGTAGAAATACACCTGGGTACCTGGGTAAGACTTTCCCTTCACTATATTATAAATAAAGGTCGCCTCAAAACTGTCTCAAACATTCAGGTAACTCCTATTGTGTGCTTGTTTATATTCATTCAATACACATTTATCCACTCATTGGACTTGAATTCCTCGAGCACCTACTATGTGCCAATGTGTGTTCCTGAGGGTTTCTGGGCCTTTCTCATAAACACCTTCCAGTTCACTGGTTGGCTCATGGCAAGAGATGAGTGTTGGGAAATGTTGTTTGGAGATGTGATCACAGAAAGTTTCAGGGATTACAAAGCATTAGAAAAGCCTTGGGCAGTAGAACAAAGGAAGCACCTCAAATAAATGTTTCCCAGGTTGCCTGGACAACTGCTTTCATTTTCTGTGTGTGAGAGAAAGTTGTCAAAGTCAGTAAAAGCCTCTGAGTCTCACAAACCTAGTGGAGATCCTGGACCAAGTTACACAGTCCTGTGAGCCTCTATGTCCTTACCTATACATTGAGAGAAAAACCCATGCCTTGAGGAGCTGCTGTGAGGATTAAAAGGACAAAAAGACTGTGGCATCTTGTCCTTAATAGGGTTAAACAAACATTAGTTCCAGTTCTCCGAGTCCATCATCTGGAGAATGGGCTGGCCATTCCAGGAAAAAGTGTACTGTATTTCTCTAGATTTAAGCATCAGAATGTAGAAATCGATGGAAGTCAGGAACTCGTCCTGGAGGGCTGATGAATATTCTGCCGAAACCCTCCCCTGAGACCTCCCCTAAGATTAAGCCTCAAGACAAAGGACACAGTAGTATGTCACTCTCCCTCTGGGAAGCAGCCAGTGCTATTTCCCTTCCCTTCTTCCCCCACTTCTTTCCTCACAGGCACACATATCCTAAACTCTAAGGCAATGGGAAGCTGGCAGCCTGTCCCAGGCTGAATCCCTGAACCTGTCCCCAAAGCCCCCTTTTCTCTGACTTCCCAGTGAGCAAAGGCAGCCCAGCCTAGGCTCGCCTGATGCTTCCTCTATGCTATGCCCTTCCTTGTTTCACTGTCTCCAGCTTTAACAAATGTATCCTCATGGTCACCCGGACTCTTGCTGTGAAATCTTTCCTACAGGAAGTCAAGAACCCATACGCTACAGCTGGCCCTAGGCAGACCCCATGCAGGGCCAGGTCCCTGTCCGGTAACAATCCATTTGGAAATGGCCTCTCCCAGTCATCTTATAGGCCAGACTAAGACAATGCTAGAAGATAAGAAACAGCATGGGTACAGCATTTTGGATGTTGCACAAAGCATATGTACATTACTTAAAACCCACAAGGATCCTGGGAAATAGGCGGGGCAAATGTTACTAGCCCATGTGCCCAAAGAAGAGAATAAGACTGGTCTGCTGCCCTTACGTCTCTCAAGGCCACAATAACATCAGAGGGGACTAGTTGTGGAAAAAATTAAGTTCAACATGCGTTTTTTCTGTGCCAAAATAAGTTACTTTTTAAAGTATATCCTTAAATATAGAATAATAGAACCCTTAAGTAGAACATCCATCATCCCTAACCTACAAAAATATGGCCATATTTTGATAGATTGGTTAAACTTAATACATCTAGTTTTACTTTCTTTTATATTCTTAAGAAGAAATAAAGCAAATCTGACTTTAGACCCATGCTGCACTGGATGAGGACCCAGGGCCCTCATGATCTGTGAAGATGGTATTGGAAATCTGCCAGGTATACTTAAGGGTTTAGAGAGCCTAACTAAAAATTTTATATTTTCTCTCACACAATCAGGCTACCCAGACTAATTAAAATCACAAATTTTTCTTTTGGCTGGAATTTTGGTAACATGCAAGATCACATGATGACCGGAGGTCCTGATTGGTCTTTGATGACATCATAGAAATTCTGAGACCTGCAAGCAGGACCACACAGTGACCTATGCCCCAGTGTCCAACTAGCTCAAGCCCATATCCAGCACAGCAAGAGGCCATGGTTCTGAGTGCCTGGTCACGAGTCTGCTCTAAACTGCAAGGCCGAGAAACTGTTGTGGGGTAAAAGTCCATGCACACGGAGCCACGTAAGGTCAAGAGAGTCCTGGGCAGGGGAGGGGGCAGGTAAAGGTTGGGAGCCCCTGGCCTACCTATGAGGACTGTTGGTTTTCTGATGGAAGCTAAGCGGCAAGATGTAGGGGTAGAACACCAATAGGGTTTTCTTTCTGGTAACGAAGTAGCAGGTATTTCTCACCACAGATTAAGGAAGTCTCTAGAACCTAATAAGAACACATTAAGACATGATAAAGACGAATTGTATCCTTCATGCGTATGAACATACTCAAATGGAAATTTTTACCACCTGTCAGAGTATTAAAATGAGTGCTTTTAAGTAAGGGAACAGAGGGTACTGGCCATGCTGTTTACAACTGAGGGCAGAAGAGAAATGAACACTTTCCATTCCCACTTCCTTTATGAGATTTGCCAACTGAACTGGCAGTACACGGACGAACAGCACAGGCCTTGGAGTCAGAAGATGAGGGTCTGAATCTCAGGTGTGCCATTACGCGCTGAGTAGTGCTGGGTACACAGTTGCTTAACATCTTTGCACTTGGGTTTCCAGCCCCACAACGGAGACAATACCTCCCTCTCCAAAGAACGTGGTATGGCTGATGGAGCACTGGATGCTGAGTCAGTGAGTCCTCTCCTTGTGATCCCAGTGCTGCCACTGACTTGAAGTGCACCCACGGAGAGCTTGCCTAAGTCCTCCAAGCTTCCGTTTTCTCCCCTAGGAGTAACACCGCTTGTCCTTCCAATCTCATAGGTTGATTTTGAGGACGCGAGATAATTCAGGTCAGGGAAAATATATCTTGTAAGTGATGAAGCACATGGGCTAACGCAAAGTTACTATCATATCAATGTGAACTTAACCTACATAGTTTTTGCTCAGATAAACCATCATTCCAGACCAAATCTTCAAGGAATTCTTGTTTCTTTGCCTGCGAAAGAGGATAAATGGCAACAAGTTTTCATTCCAGTTACTGAGCAGACCCTGCGGTTGCGTGTCTCCCACCATGCCTTCAGCCACTGTTTGGCGGTGCTGTCCGTGCCCATCTCAGCTCCAGCCAGTCAGGACAGTCCCATCCCCTGCCCTGCTGATTGCTTCTGGGGTGCTCCTGAGCTGGCGCAGTGAGTGCTGAAGGCTTTGTCCCATAGCTGCAATCCGAGTCACTCTTCCCATAACCCTGGGAGCCACCGACAACCATCTCGATGTCACCAGGGAAGAGTGAAGCCAGAGCTGAGAAAACCTTCAGAGAAAAAGAGCCCTTGCTCTGATGAGAGCACGATCCTCTAGACTAAATTGTCTCTGAGGCTAATGTACATCCAGCTTGTCTGTTAGGTGAGGCAATACATTTTCTTGATTGAGTTTGAGTTGTTTTTCTGGTCTTGTAAGTAAAATAATCCTAAAAAAATAGACCATGTAACCTTCGGCAAGTCTCACTCACCCTCCAAACTCGTTTCCTCATCTATAATGGAGGGACGATATGAGATCTGTCATAGATAGGGCTGCAGTGCAGTTCAATGGTGCTTGAAAAGTGCTTAGCACAGAGCTTGGTTACAAAGTGAGCATTCAACAAATGGTATTTTTATCATTTGGCGTTCTAGACATTGCGCTAAATGCTTTAAGTACATCATTTCCCTTAATCATCATGTATGATCAGTCCTATGAGGTAGGATTTATTACCTCCACTTCACAAATGAAGAAATGAGGGTTAGAGAGTTTAAGTGAGTTGCCCACGGTCCCATGGCTACCAAGAGGCAGAAATTTCACAGAGCATGAGTGTTTCTCCTCTTTTTGTTATCCTTTGACCAGATAGATGATTGATGTTAAATGTACAGTGTCATAAAATATTAACTGATGTCTATAATGTGCCCCAAACTGTTAAGTATTAGGGACAGAGCCATAAATATACATGTTCTCTCTGAGTCTGCTTTTAGAGGATGCAGTCTTACAACTATTTATATTATAAGAGACATTAGATGGAATTTGTGCCTTAGAGTTACTGGCATCATGCTCCTAAAAAGTGAGCTAACCAGCCCACAGTATCTACATCCTATGAGCAATGAAAAGCACTAAGTTATAAACTAAATGCAGAACATACAAATGTTGTTTCCATACACAGCTTAAAATATATTCCTACACACCACATTCCAATTGCTATTTAATTTCTCCTAAAATCCTGAGCTGCAATGTTACATTTCTCTCACATTTATTGAGTCCATGGGTTTTAAAAAAATCTTCACATGCACTTAAACATATTTTCTCTACATTTCCTCTTTCTGACATGATGTCAACTTGCATGTTTTCTGAGAGTCTGAACAATACAATTAGATGTGAAACTACAATGGAAGAAAAATAGTGCAGGGCCTCCACCACACTGTTTTCTCAGGAAATCTACAGGGAAATCTAATGGTGTGTTTTACTGTTTACCTCGAGGTGACATTCTCCAAGTGTCTGTACACATTGTGGAGCACCTCCGAAAGAACTCAATCGCTGGGAGTGTAAAGGACGACTATGTGGAGAACAGCTTGTCTGAACTCCCTCCTCACAAGTACTGCCTTGTGTGGTCAAGAAATTCCTTACACTCAAGCTATAGTAAGTCCTGAAGAACATGAATAGACTCTAAATGTGTCTTCCTAACAACTAGGTAAATGTAAGAAATGTCTAAGAAAATGTGACGGTGTCAGGCACATCCCAAATGAGAAGCCACAGGCTTTTCCGTAAGGAGGAGAGAGGTCCTGCTCACCTTTGCTGCCTCGCCCAAGATTTTCATGTAAATGTTGATAGAACGGTCAGAGAGGAAGAGCTGGAAAACCATCCTGCAGAAAGATAAAATCAGAGATATAGGTCATCTTTGATTTTATGATTATGAGATGTTCACCTGCATTGAAGTTATACATGAGGAAGCTAACTGAGAATAGAGTTTGTTTTTTGTCTTTTGCTAGATTAGTTTTCGGAAATCTGAAAATGAACATACTTATAGTCAGACAGATCTAGCTTTGTTCTTTCTAGCTGATAGACATTGAGTACATTATTTAACCTTGCCAAGCCTGTTTCTCATTGCAATGTAAGAATAATAAAACATACTTTACAGATTTGTGGAATAAATGGGCTAAAATCATAGTAGACACTCAATAAAAGATAGTCTCTTTCCCCTTTCATTTTCATGAAACTATTTCTAATAATAGTTTCTAAGAAACTATTTTATATGTGTTTCAAAAAAAATGTTCCTCTTAGGAATATAGCCACCAAATCACTAGACTTCACCAGTTTAGAAGCATAAATAATATTATACAAATAACACATTTTTAAAACTTATTTCCTCATTTATATAATGCAGTAATTTCTTGATATCACTAAGGATGTCTTGTGCTTCTTCCCTCAACTCCTTCCAGACGCTTGTTGATGTCTGCTGTTCAGTGAGATCAGCTTAGGGCCAGAACCTCCCTTGCCTCTCCGGGTGCAATCCTCAATAGGGTGGGTTGCTTCTCTTGAGAACCTGGGATTCCCAAACTGTAATATCATCAAAGAGCCAAAATGACATGACTTCCTGTTAAGACTTCAGGGCACCAGGGCAGAGGAAGATGGCAGCTGAGTAGAACCTTAGCTAATATGACTCTTTGAAGCCAAGGAATACACAGGAGGCTTTGTACCATCCAGTAAAAGATTTTATAAATTGAAGGGGAGGTATCCTGCACAAGGTGCCTGCAATGGAGGAGAGAGCAGGGAAGAGAAAATGCAGTCACCCACAGAGAACCCCCATCCCTAAGTGGGAGAGACTTGGGAGGACATATGGAGTCTGGGAGACTCAGGCTGCACACACACAGCGAGCAGCACATGCATAGCTTCAGTTACAACCAGGAGAGTCCAAGAGAGATATTCTAGTTCCTAAGACTGTCAGAGGCACTGGCAGACTGTCAGACCTGACTGAGAAAGACTTTGTGCCCTTTTGGAGAAGTGGAATACACAGAGAACCAGGCAGTGGCTCAGAGCTGCAGTGTGGGTGCCACATGGAGACTTGTTTGAGTAGAGGTGTGGCTGAGCAGGAAACCAATGCATACACAGCTGCCCTGACAGCAAAGAGGCCAAATTCAAAGAGCAGTTCATGCCTGCTGAACCCAGCTGGCCAGGAAGAATGGAGAGCTGGTGGTGAAGGGACTGTGGGGCCCCACTCAGTGTGGCTGGCAAGCAGGGGGCTATGCGCAGATCAGAGGGCTTAGGTCTGAGTCTCCTGTGAGAGCAGTGACCTGGCAAGTGCATGGGTAGGAGCTGAGCACTGAAGATTCTTTGTAGCCAGGCAGGGCCACTGAAACCTCAGAGTGCAAACCTCTGGTAAGGGGAAAGTATGCCCATCACCCACCTGCAGGACTGCAAACTCTACAGGACTGCAAACTCCACAGAACAGTAAGGCCAGCCTCAAGAACCCCCTGCTAGGTGCATATCTGCAGGGGAAAGGAGAATCTCCAAAGGAGCCCTTTATGAACTTTTATCAGACGCTATGCTGGCTCTTCCTCAGGCCCTATTCCGCTGAAAACAGCAAATCAGAGAGAACAGAAATTGGTGTAGCAAGAGGTATTCAGAGCCCAGCTCAGCCTTGGCTTTTATACAGAGCTGCCATCAGGGCCAAGCAGCAGAGAGCTGACCCTTCTACACAGATTGGCCCCTCAAATAAAACAGACAGCAGTGCTGTCAGACATTAGATGAACCACCCCTGGGCCTTGCACTGATAAAAAGAAGTCAGGGGAAAGAACACAGAGGATCAGCCAAGCCTGAAGGAGACAGCCACAGACTGTGGATGACTTGTAGCCTCGAACAGGCTGCCTAAAGCTAGATTGGGACACCAGCTGACATCAGGGATGCATCCTGAAGACAGTAGGCCAACAAACACCAGACTGAGATGAATTACACCTCATTCTTTTTCACTATTTGCGCTATTTTTCTCCTGCATAGCTTTTTAATGTTGTTTCGTCTTCAATTTTGTTTCTATTATTTCACTTTATTTTTTATATTATCTTCATGTTATTTTTTATTTTTAAATTCTAATCTTGTATTTTACTCCTCCCTTCTCTTACTCCATTTTGCTGTCATCCTTTTTATTTTTGTTTTAAATTTTATTTTTTCCTTTCTATGCCTTGTTTCTATTTCTCATTCTTACTGTTTCTCCTTCCTCCATCCTCTCAAAACCATCTTTCTTTCCATTAGTCATTTCACATTCTTTTTCCCCTTCTTATAATATTGTTGTGCTACCTTTATTAATATTTGCTTGGTTGTCATTGATATTAGGGTTGCTTTTGCACCTCATTTTTATCCCTAGGTATTGGGGTTTTTTTAATCTCATATTTTACTGTTCCCCTGTCCTATCCCATTTTGCCTTCCTCCTGCCCTGTCTTACTTTCATTTTAAATTTTACTTTCTCCCTCTCTTAGCCTGGTTTCTAACCCTTTCATTTATTATTTCTCCTCCCTTTATCCTCTCAAAATCATTTTTTTCCTCTAGACATCTCACAGTCTTTTTTTTTCCCTTTTCCTTCTTATATTATTATTCTCTATCCACCTTTATTAATCTTTGCTCTTTTGTAGTGTGTACCACTGTGGTGATTATTTTTCTTTAATTTGGTTCTTTTTACACTTTTTTTCTCTCCAAACCTCATATTGCACTCTTTTCTTACTCCAGTTTGCCCTATCCCCTCCCTGTTTTATTTATAAATTTTATTTTCTTTTTGATGCCTTGTTTCTATTCCCTACTCTTATTATTTCTCCTCCCTCTACACTCTCAAAATTATTTTTCTTTCTGTTAGTCACCTAATATTCTTTCTTCCTTTTGTACAATATTCTTATTTTCTTTTCACCTTTATTAATCTTAGTTCATTTGTAGGTAATATTGCAGTAGTCATGGGGGGGGGGTGTTTTGCTGTTGTGGATCTTGTTTCCTGGGTTGTTTTGGCAGCTCCTGTACAACAGGGTAAGACATGCTGGGGGTTGTGACTCTCAGCCAGCCTGAGGAGAGAACCCACCAATGAATGAGCCAACAACAACCAAAACCCAATTACAAAAAGAGAGTGCACATAAACTGCATAAGGGCATCCTTAGAGTATCCAGCTTGGGAGTTCAGGGAGACTGTTCCCACAGGACTCCTACCACAGAAGATCACACCATGAAGACAGGGAATCATATCAGATAAATCTAACACACAGGAAGAAAACCAAAAAAGAACCACCTAAAAAGGGGAGACAAAGAAAAAATCCCAATCAAAAGGAAAGGAGGAATCCTCAGAAAGAATATTAAAGGAAATTGAGGCAAGCAATTTGTTGGACATAGAGTTCAAAGTAATGGTTATAAAGGTGCTAAAGAAACTCAGTGAGAACTACAAGGAACTCAGTTGAACTACATCAACAAGAAAACGGACACAGAAACTATGAATAAGAACCAGGAGGAAATGAAGAATACACTAGAAGGAATTAAAAACAGGCTGTATAAAGCAGAAGATTGAATCAGCAAGTTGGAAAACAAGGTAGAAAAAAACACCCACTCAGAGCAACAAAATAAAAAGACTTGAAAAGAATGAAGATTGTTTAAGGGAGCTGCAGGACAACATGAAAAATAAAAATATTTGCATCATAGGAATTCCAGAAGGAGAAGAAAAGAAGTAAGGGATAGAAATCCTGTTTGAAAAAATAGTGACAGAAAACTTCCCTAACTTGGTGAGGGAAAAATTCACACAAGTACAGGCAACACAGAGGGCCCCGATCAAGATGAACCCAAAGAGGCCCACTCCAAGACACATTATAACTAAAATGCCAAAATGTAAAGACAAAGAGAAAATCTTAAAGGTAGCAAGGGAGAAACAGCTAGTGACATACAAGGGAGCTCTGATAAGGCTATGAGCTGATTTCTCTACAGAAACACTACAAGCCAGAAGGGAATGGTATGAACTATTTCAAGTAATGAATAGCAAAGACTTGCAACCAAGACAACTCTACCCAGCAAGGCACACATTTAAAATGAAAAGCAAAACAAGAGCCTCCTCAACAACAACAAAAAAAAGCTAAAAGATTACATCTCCACCAAACCAGCATTGTAAGAGATAAAGGGCTGTAAAAAGATAAAGAAAAAGAGAGAGAGGAACACAGGCACAAAGGGAAAAATAGCAATGAATAAGTACCTACCAATACTAACCCTAAAGTAAATAGATTAAGCGTTCCAATCAAAAGACACAGGGTAGCTAAATGGATAAGAAAACACAACCCAAATATATGCTGTCTACAAGAGACCTACCTCAAAACAAAAGAACTATACAGGTTTAAGGTAAAGAGATGGAAAAATATATTCCAAGCAAATGGACAGGAAAAGAAAGCTAGGATAGCAATACTTATTTCAGACAAAACAGACTTTAAAACCAAAATCATAAATAGGTACAAAGATCACTACATAATACTTAAGGGAATAGTGCAACAGGAGGATATAACCCTTGTAAACATTTAAACACCCAACATAGGAGCACCTAACTATATGAAGAAAATCTTGGAGGATTTCAATAAGATACTGAGAACACAGTCATAGTAGGGGATTTTAACACTCCACTGTGAAAAATGAATAGATCTTCCAACAAAAAATCAACAAGGATACTGTGGCATTAAACAGCACCCTACATAAAATGTACTTAATTGATATTTACAGAGCACTTCACCCCAAAGAAGCAAAATATACATTCTTTTCAAAGTACATGGATCATTTTCAAAGACTGACCAAATGGTAGGACACAAACAAGTCTCAAAATATTCAAGAAAATTGAAATTATATCAAGTATCTTCTCAGATCACAAAGGCTTGAAACTAGAAACCAACCTCAAGGAAAAATAAACAAAAAAATTCAAATACATGGAGATTGAGTAACATGCTATTAAACAATGAATGGGTTAACAATGATATCAAGGAAGACACCAACAGTTTCTGGAAACAAATGAAAATGAACACACAACCAAAACCTGTGGGACACAGCAAAGGCAGTACTGAGAGGGAAGTTCACAGCACTAGCCTACCTAAAGAAGATAGAAAAATCTCAAATAAATGACCTAACCCCACATCTAAAAGAACTAGAGGACAACAACGAACAAAGGCCAGAGTGAGTAGAAGGGAGGAATAATCAAGATCAGAGCAGAATTAAATGACATAGAGACTAAAAAAACAAAAGGACTGATGAATCCAGAAGCTGGTTTTTTTAAAAGAGAAATAAAATTGACAAACCTTTAAGTAGACTCATCAAGAAAAAAAGAGAGGACCCAAATAAATAAAATCAGAATCAAAAGAGAAGAACAACCAATACCAAAGAAATACAAAGGATTGTCAGAAATTACTATGAACAAGTATATGCCAAGAAATTGCACAACCTAGGCAAAATGGATAAATTAGTAGAAACATACAATCTTCCAAAACTAAATCAAGATGAAGCAGAAAGCTTGAACAGACCAATAACAAGAGAAATTGAAGCAGTAATCAAACAATGCCTGGTACGCAAAAGCCCTGGACCAGATGGCTTCACAGGTAAATTTTACCAAACATTCAAAGAAGAACTAACTCCTATTCTTCTCAAACTACTCCAAAAAATTCAAGAAGAGGGGAGACTCCCAAACTCTTTTTACAAGGCCAGTATTATCCTAATTCCAAAACCAGGTAAAGACACAACAAAGAAAGAAAGTTACAAGCCAATATTTCTAATGAACATAGATGCTAAAATCCTCAAGAAAATATTGGCAAACCACATCCAGCAATATATTAAAAAGATCATACACCATGACCAAGTGGGATTCATCCCAGGCATGCAAGGATGGTACAATGTTCTCAAATCAATAAATGTAATACACCACATAAACAAAATGAAGGACAAAAACCACAAGATCACATCAATAGATGCTGAAAAAACATTCAATAAAATCCATCATCCTTTTATGATAAAAACACTCAGCAAAGTGGGAATAGAGGGAGCATACGGAAACCTACTGCTAACCTCATACTTAATGGGCAAAAACTAAAAGTTTTTCCCTTAAGATCAGGAATAAGACAAGGGTGTCTGCTTTCATCACTTCTATTCAACATAGTATGGGAAGTTCTAGCTATAGTGATCAGACAAGAAAGAAATAAATGGCATCCAAATTGGGAAAGAGGAAGTAAAACTGTCATTATTTGCAGATGACTTGATAGTGTACATAGAAAACCCTACAGTCTCCACCAAAACACTACTTGACCTAATAAGTGAATTTGGCAAAATGGCAGGATACAAAGTCAATACTTAGAAATCAATAGCATTTTTGTACACCAACAATGAACTATCAGAGAGAGAAACTAGGGAGGGAAATCCCATTTACTATAGAAACAAGAAAAATAAAGTACCTAGGAATAAATTTAACCAAAGAGGTAAAACACCTGTACTTGGAAAACTATAGAACACTGAAGTAAGAAGCTGTGGAAGATACAAATAAATGGAAGCATATACCATGTTCATGGACTGGAAGAATTAACATCATCAAAATGTTCATACTACCCAAAGCAATCTATAAATTCAATGCAATCCCCATAAAAATACCAAGGGCATGTTTCACTGATCTAGAACAAACACTCCAAAAATTTATATGGAACCAAAGAAGACCCCAAATAGCCTCAGCAATCTTGAGAAAGAATAATAAAGTTGGAGGGATCACAATACCTGACATCAAACTATATTACAAGGCCACTGTAATCAAAACAGCCTATTACTGGTGTAAGAACAGACACATAGATCAATAGAACAGAATGAGAGCCCAGAAATAAACCCATGTCTCTATAGTCAACAAATATTTGAGAAAGTAGGCATGAACATACAGTGGAATGAAAATAGTCTCTTCAGTAAATGGTGTTGAGAGAACTGGACTGGTACATGCAAAAAAAATAAATCTAGACCATCAACTTATGCCATACACCAGAATAAACTCAAAATGAATACAAGACTTAAATATAAATCACATACCATGAAAGTCCTAGCGGAAATCATAGGAAGTAAAATTTCAAATATCCAACATAGTAATATTTTTGTCAATATATCTCCTAGGGCAAGGGAAATAAAGGGAAAAAAAAACCCAAATGGAACTACATCAAATTAAAAAGCTCCTGTATGACTAAGAAACCATAATCAAAATGAAAAGGGGCCCTAGCTGGTGTAGGTCAGTGGATTGAGTGCAGGTTGCAAATCAAAGTGTTGCGGGTTCGATTCCCAGTCAGGGTATATGCCTGGGTTGTGGGCCAGGTCCCTAGCGGGGGCCACGTGAGAGGCAACCACACATTGATGTTTCTCCCTCCCTTCCCCTCTTTCTAAAAATAAATAAATAAAATCTTTTAAAAAATGAAAAGGGAACCGACTATATGGGAGAATATATTTGCCAATGACACGTTGAACAAGGGTTTAATCTCCAAAATATATAAAGAACTCATATAATTCAACACCAGGAAGACAAAATAATCCAATTAAAAAATGGTCAAAGGACCTGAACAGACATTTCTCCTGGAAGACATACAGAGTGTCCAAAGACATATGAAAAGATGTTCAACATCAATAGCCATCAGAGAGATACAAATTAAAATCATAATGAGATATCACCTCACACCTATCAGAATGGCTATCATGAATAAATCAACAAACAAGTGCTAGTGAGGATGTGGAGCAAAGGGAACCCTTGTGCACTACTGGTGAGAATTCAGACTGGCACAGCCACTATGGGAAACAGTATGGAATTTCCTCAGAAAAATTAAAAATGGAACTGCCTTTTGACCAAGTGATCCCACTGCTGGGAATATACCCTAAGAATCCCAAAACATCAATTCAAAAGAACTTATGCACCTCTATGTTCACAGCAGCCCTCTTTTCCAGCCAAGTGCTATAAATAGCATAGCCATCAGTATATGGGTGGATAAAAAAAGTGTGGTACATTTACACAGTGGAATACTACAAAGCAGAAAAAAAGAAGATACTCCTTCCTTTTGCAATAGCATGGATGAAAATGGAGAATGTTACACTAAGTGGAATAAGCCAGGTGGTAAAAGACAAATACCATATGATCTCGCTTATAAGAGGAATTTAATGAACAAAATAAGCTAACGAGCAAAATAGAACCAGAGACATGGAAACATAAAACAGACTGACAGTGGCCCAAGGGGAGGGGAGGGCAATAATGGTGGAAAGAAGGGGAAGAGACTAGTCAAAGAACATGTACAAATGACGCATGGACATGGACAACAGTGTGGAGATCGACTATGGGAGCAGCGGTGGGCTAGGCAGAGGAGGGCAAAGGGGGAAAAACTGGGACAACCATAATAGAATAACAATTTTAAAAAAAGAAAGAAAAACTTCTGGCCAAGATGGAGGCGTAGATGGAAGCACTATGCCTCCTCGCACAACCAAAATTAAACACAACAAATATTTAAAACAATAACACAACCAAAACAGAAAATTGAATGCGAAAGTCCAACAACCATTCAACCAGACCGGTAAGAGGGGCAGACTCAGCAGTCAGCGGAGAGGGAATGCGGCAGGAAAAGGCAGGGGCTGCCAGACCGGGAGTGCAGACCAAGCTGGCGCCCAGTTCACAGACCCCAGACACAGGAGGAAACAGGCAGGGCATTTGGCCCTCGGCAGTGACACATTCGATCACAGATAAACTAGTCAAGAACTGGCGGTGAGACAGACAGTGCAGCCCAGGGCCCCAGCGACAGGAAATAAAGCCTAAAAACACCGATTGAAAAGGTGCCGGGAGAGACTCCCAGACTCACACAAGAGGTCGTTGGGGAGACCCGCAAGGTCCCGGAGCGTGTACAGACCTGACCACCTGGGAACCAGTGCCGGGGGGGCCCAGTTTGCTTGGGGGAAGCAGCAGAGCTGATGCAAATCTGAGAGAGCATGTGGAACAGGCGCCATTGTTCCCTCTCTGACCCCGCCCCCACAGCGTCACAACTCTGCGACTAGGTTGCCCTTCCCTGGTTAACACCTAAGGCTCCGCCCCTCATATGTAACAGGCACCACCTGACCAAAAATGACTCAAGCAGAAGAAAATCTCAGAGCCCCAGAGCCAATATTTTTAAGCAGGCAAGAGATCCAACCTATCAGATGCCCAGTTCAAAGCACTGGTGATCAGGACGCTCACAGAATTGGTGGATTTTGGTCACAAATTAGATGAACAAATGAAGGCTACACTAAGTGAAATGAAGGAAAATGCTCAGGGAACCAATAGTGATGGGAAGAAAACTGGGAGTCAAATCAATGGAGTGAATGAGAAGGAAGAAACAAACAAACAAGCAGAAAAGAAGGAAGAAACAAGAATTCAAAAAAATGAGGAGAGGCTTAGCAACCTCCAGGACACCTTTAAACGTTCCAACATCCAAATTATAGGGGTACCAGAAGGGGAAGAGAAAGAGCAACAAGTGGAAAACTTATTTGAACAAATAGTAAAGGAGAACTTCCC